>JAJOOR010021261.1:0-34672 GCA_036250505.1 Solanum acaule | reverse complement strand
ATGTCCCCCCCCCCCCCCCCCATTCCACTCTAGCATAAGCTTATTCGGGAACTGAAATATGACTACACAAGTTCTACAATCACTAGAAGCATACTAAGAGTGCAGCGAATCTATATTAAGGACAACATCAAGACCTAGCATATCAAGTTCTATCAAGTCGCACAGCCATACTTGGCATCACAGAAGACAAGGTAGCACCGGGATCTAATAAAGCAGAATCATTAAGTTTCAACATACTGGTAACCATATCTGGAAGACACTCTTGTTCACCTTGAGCCTGAAGAGCATATAACCTATTTTACTTTGGAGCATTCGCACTTGAACCACTAGGAGGAGCCTGCTTACCCTTTCTTCCTTTAGCCTTAATCATTGGACAATCCCTTATTTTGTGACCACTTTTGCCACAACTGAAGCAACCCTTTATGCCGGCTAGACACTTACCCTCGTGCCTCTTTCCACACCTAGCACAAGTATGCAATAGCGATCCACTATTAATTCCTTGCGGTTTAGGGTTCGATACCCTATCTTAATTATACCTAGAAGCATTGGAGGAACCTTGTCGGGAAAACCTCTGTCAATTCCTAGGGCGACCATGTCCATTGGACCTTGCATCAGATGAATTATCATCATCAACTCCAGACCCTTTTTTTCTCCCTAGATCTCCCTTTAAGTTTCTCCTCTTCAATCTGTTCGGCACGAACCATATGACGTGAAATATCCATGGCATGAACTAGCGTAGTCGTAGGACATTCTTTCACCACTAAATTGAAAAAACTCGACAGGAACTTACTCATTCTCAACCTAGGGTCGGCCACTATAGATAGAGCATATTTTGAAAATTGAGTGAACCTCAAAGCATATTCCTTAACACTCATATTCCCTTGACGAAGATTAATAAAATCAAGTACCATAACCTCTCTCATATCAAGAGAGAAGAACCTATCAAGAAAAGCATTTTTAAACCTTTCCCACTCTATGGGACCGCTTCTACCGGCCTTGCTTCTTTCCATTGGTTGAACCAAATCAGAGCAACCCCCTAAGTTGATAAGCGGCTAATTTCACCTTTTCCACCGAAGTCACTCCCATGATGGCTAACACCTTCTAGACCTTATCTATGAACTCTTGAGGATCTTCCTCAAGCTTTGAACCATGAAATTCGGCTAGATTCATTCTTGTGAAGTCCATTACTTTAGATGTTGTCGTACCCATATTTAGGTTCATAGGGTTCACAACTTCCCTATTGTCTTGGGCCATTACGACTTGAGCCAACACTTGAAAAGTAGACCTAAACTCCGCATTAGTCACATTCTCAGCAAACGGGTCGATCGAAGCTTGTGGAGCTTAAAGAGGAGCTTATTGATCCACATTGTCTTCCGCATTCCTTCTAGCTTGATCCCTTCTAGTAGTCGTATCTGGTAGACCACCGAGTGAGGATTAGTAGAAAGACCTTATAGAGTTAAACTCTATCGCACGACTTAGAATGAAGAAAGAAGTGAAGTTTCCTAAGCATCTAGTAGCCTCTCATTCATAAATGTGGCGCGTGTTACACTTATGAACAAGACTCTACTTGATGTGGTTTTGAGACATCCTAGAACCATTCTAAACCTTGTGCTCTGATTACCAAGTTTGTCACGACCCAACGGTACCCCCTAGATGTAACAAGGTGTACAAGACCCGAAAGGACTCATACAAGCCATTTAGCTTTCATTACATAAGATAATAGAAATGATGTGGAAATTTAAAATATTTTCAACACAAGAAAAGTTTTTATTAAACGAAGCGAAAGTCTAATACACTTTGTCTCAAACCATCTAAAACATGAATATCTTCGGGACACAGTCCATACAATACTTCAAAACATAAAATGAAAGAGCATAAGGAAATGGTGGTCAAATCCACAAATGCTATGAGGACTCACCAATTATCAAATATTGCTCTACTATGATCCTAGCCACGGAGATGAGATTTGATATTGCCGAATCATAAATGTGGATAAGAAATGTAGGCAAGAGTATGTGTTAGTACAAACATGTACTAAATATGCTATCTTACATGAAACATCAACATAAGCATAAGTGATAACAACATAAGTCATAAGAATAATCAATGCACATAAATCATCATAATGTAAGAGGAATACTTCTTGAAGTAACCTCACTTATCCTTAATCAAGACTTGGGTCATCCACCTCTAGTCATACATATCATTGAAGGCAACTGAAGCAACAAACCAAGTTAATCCATCTTCATAACAAGTAAATCTCATCTTAGAACATACTTAAGATACTTCCTTGAAGTAACCTAGTATAATCATAACTATGCTACTTTGATTAAAGAATAGTCAATCCTTAGCTATTGCTACTATTCATTGAAGGCATGTCATCTTACCAATCCATGCGAAGTCATTATCAATGGAAGAATACTACTTTACTAATCCAATCTACCATGAAGTAGCAACTTATCTATGATAATTCAAGCTACCATGAATGGTTACTATTTACCAATTCAATGCTACCAAGGAAAATCACCTCATTATGCTAGCCCAAGCTATCATGGAAAGCACCTTATCATGCAAGTCCAAGCTATCCAAGGAAGGGTACTATTTCTCAATCCAAGCTACCATGAAATGGTATGGCCTTACCAAGTCAAGATACCATGAAAATCACCTTATCATTCTTGTTCAAGTTAACCATTAGAAGGGTACTATTGCTCAATCCAAGCTACCATGAGTTCTAATAACCCAAGCTACCATGGTCCGTCAGTCATGGTCCTTTGTTGGTGATCCGACAGTAAAGTTTAACGATAGATGGGTATTTTCCTAATTATTTTACATTGATACTACGTCATTTTACCTATATCTAAACACCTATATAAAAGAAATTACCCCAAAACTCACCTATTAAAGTCATAATTCTCCAAACCCAAAAGAAATCCCAAAGTCTTCCTCTCAAATATTTCTCTCTCTAGAACTTGAAGAAGAAGAAAAAGTTCAAGCTAGGATCAAGGTCAAGTCTCCATTCCTCAAGCATTTGTGGGCTTTGTTAAAACGATATGATGGCTTTTCATCCATGAAATCCTTTATTCCATGGAGTCCCTAAGATTCCCCAATTGAAAAGTAGAAATTCCCCAATTGAGTAAGGGTTTTCTTCTAAGTTGTGGGTCTTTGTCAATATTGATCCAATTGAGTGGATTGTGATTGTTTATACGTGAATTGATAGTAATACATGTTTCTCGGATGAATTTACATGTACCCATGCTTAACCCATGTTTCTAAATTGAAATTGATGTGATTGGGTTTGATGCCATGAAAGGAGAATTTGTGGGTTTAGATTTATTCCTATAGATTTATTCTTATAGGATTGATGAGATACATTATAAGTGTTTTTTTATTGAAGCCTATATGATGATATATGATTAGAATTGCTTTGAGAGTGAAGCATATGTGATGATTATGGTACTAATTTCTTTGATAGTGAAGCATGCATGATGATTATGAGATGTAGTGTTGTGAGAGTAAAGCTTATGTCATGAATTGATGTAATTGTTGTGAAAGGGATAACTCCCACATGAATTGTTTATGTATAAATGTGAAAGGATTTCTCACATTGAATGATTCTATGTCAAAAGGATTACTCACCTAAAATGAATTTAAGATAAAGACTAAGAAATTGATGAGGTTAGAGGCGATTTTACCCATGACCTTTGAATGAGATGGATATGAGGCGATTTTACCCATGACCTTTGAATGAGATGGATATGAGGCGATTACATGTATCCCTTAGAATAGAATAAAAGGTGATTACCCTTATTCCTCAAAGTTGAACAAGAGGCGACTACCCACGTTCTTAAGACATGAATTGGACAAGAGAAGAGTACCCATGATCCTTATACAAAGACAAGGGGCGAATACCCTTTTCATATGATGTTGGACTAGCTACGAGTACCCATGATCCAAACGTTAAGAAGGACTAGAGGCGACTACCCATGTTCCCTTATAGTAAGGCAATAAGAGATTCCCCATGTCTACAAAAGATAAGCTAGGTTTGTTAGGATAGGTAATAATCTTGGATTGTGCTTGAGTTACCTTCCATGATGAGTAAGGATGATTTGAGGTTACTTGAAAAAGTATTCCTTGTATGTTGAAATGATCTATTATGTGCACTAATTATGCTTTTATGACTTATGTTTCCTAACTCTAATGTTTATGTTGATGTTTATGCAAGCTATCATATTTAGTACATTCTTGTACTAATGCATACTCTTGCCTACATTTCTTATTAAAATGTAGGGTCCGGCGGTTCCGACTCTCATCCTTGTGGCTAGGATCTATAGTAGAGGTAAGGATGAAGATTGGTGAGTCCTCATAGCATTTAAGGATGTGACCACTACTTTTCTTATGTTCTTTCAATTTTAAGTTTTGAACATTGTTGTATGGGATTTGTCCCAAGATATTCATGTTTTAGATAGTGTTGAGACAAAGTATATTATACTTCCGCTTTGTTTTATAAAGACTTTGATTGTATTAAAAATGTTTTAAATTTCCCCTCATTTCTATTATCTTATGGTATGATAGCTAAGTAGTGTATATGAGGCCTCTCGGTGTCTTGTAATTCATGTTACGTCTAGGGTATACCCCTGGGTCGTGACAAAAATCCTTAAAGGGCGACACCTATGATCAACATAATTATGGTCCCTACAGTGGGGTGTCTGAAATCTTTCCTGAATCATCCTGACCTGGCACAAGGCTTCCTTAGTCATATTAGTACCATATGTCCTAGGATCTTCAGTCTCAAACCAACCAACTAGAGAGCGACAACGCTTATCATATAGGGCCTCAAACGGGGCCATCTTAAATTATAGTGGTAGTTATTTTTGAACACAAACTCCGCCAAAGGAAAGAACCTTTCCCAATGACCTGTGAACCCCAAATCACAGGCCCGCAAAGTATCCTCAAGAACATGAATAGTATGATATGATTGTTTATCTGTCTAAAGGTGGAAAGTTGGTGGTAAGGTAAACACTTGTGTTCTTCCTAAAATGTCCTCTATAAGCTAGAAGTGAACTGAGCACCCCGATCAGCTATTATAGAGACAGGCACACCAGGAAGATGAACAACCTCTCAAATGTAGATAGGAGCACATCTCTTGTCAGTGAATGAATACTGAACATGGTTGAAGTAAGCTGATTTAATCGATCGCTCAAAGATGACGCAAATACATTCAATACCCACTACAACATTTTAGGTCTTTAGCCACCCCAAAAAAGTGTGGCTTAAACTATCAAAAAGTGTAGCCTTTGACCTAAGTCCAAACTTTTTATACCCTAGGCAACACTTTTCGGGGTGTGGCCTGAACAATCATAACCTTTGATCTAAGGCCATACTTTTCAAGTGTTGCTTTAAGTGCTACGCTTCAAAAGTGTGGCTTTAAGCTACAAAGGCTACACTTGTAGGACCTCATATGGAAATGTTTTCATGACCTCAAATTAAAATTTTCAACTGTGGCCTTTACTATCATAGGCTACACTGGCAAAATGTAGTATTTGCAACCTCTTCTAAAGCAACAATTGTTAAGTTTTATGTTGGATAATTTTCATGCCACAATTCGAAATGAAGAAGCCACACTAATAACGTTGTATGGCCACAATTAAAAAGTGAGGCAATGTTATATAAACTATAAATAATACTTTTAAAAAATTATATGCTACATTTTAATTTTTATATTTCTAATTGTCACATTATACATACCTTTGCTATTTTGATGATTTCAAGCACAAAATTAACTAATAAATAACTCAAAAATATAATACAATTATAAAAATTTTCAAAAATATGAAATCTCTAGGTCATAAATTGGATAATCATATAAGAGAGGAGAATTTAGAAAGGGCACTTAGCTGAAGCGATGGAGTAAAAACCATTGAGAATGAAATTTAGGTCTCAATTTTCTAGAAATTGAGGGAAATAGATATTATTGAGGAATCTTATTATTTTACCAAAATTATATTATATCCCATAGTAGTCTTATTTTTTAGAAATTGGGGGAAAATATATGGAGGAAACTCGTTATTGCATACATTTTTATGAGAATGAATAGGACACACTTATAAAGTGTTGTTTTAGAATTATAAATATAGCATAATTTAAAGTGTGGTATATATATATATATATAATCAAGTGTTGTCAATTTTTCTTTGATTTGGCAACGCTTATTATGTAACACCTCAAAAATTAGAAGTCTAGCAAAGGAGCCAAGTGGAAGGTCACAAGCCCATGACTAAGCCATGGCACCCTTCATGGAGCCCAGACGGGCCGTGAAGGGTACCACGGCTCGTGGTCGTGCCCGTGGTTGTCTTTTAGTGTTTGACCAAGAGGGGCTCCCCTCTCATGCGCTCTTAGATGGCTCGTGGTGAGCCACACGACCTGTAGTGCTAGCCATTAACAGAAGGTAGAACCACCTCTAGGTTGGCCTCATCCCACGAGCCCCTACACGGCTCATGAAGGGATAGACGACCCATGATTGTGGGTGTGTGGAGGGGGCTGGACTTGCCAAGCCATCGGTGTAGGGACCACGACTTCCTAGATGGTTCGTGGAACCCTAGATGGCTCGTGTGGGCCTCCGTTTGGAAATTCACGTCAGCTGTAAGTTAAGGGCAGTTGGGTCTTTTCCTAATTATTTTATCGTGATACTATGTCGTTTTGCCCTTACCTAGTGCCCATAGATAAGTTATTTTAACACCAAAACTTACACATTCAAGTCATTATCTTAAATTTTTACCAAAGACCATCAAGTTGTTCCTCTCCAAAATGTTTCTCTCTCTAGAAAACATGAAGAAGAAGGGTTCAACCAAGGGTTTCAAGGAAAGTCTCCAATTCCCCCATTGAAGGCAAGCTTTTGGCATTGAGGTATGATAGTTTTCATCCACGGATTCCTTCCATTCATAGAGTTTCCAAATTCTCTTATTTTTAAAGTTAGAAAGCCTCAACTAAGTTAGGTTTTCTTCAATTGCCATGGGTACTCTTGATTATTGATTTAAATGATTGAATTGTCATCTCTTATGCATGAATTGATGAAATACTATGATTGTATTATGATTTCACTCTAAACCCATGTAAATCCGATGCTTTCCAATTATGATGATGCGCTGTGTATTTTGAATTATGAAAGAAGAGATTATGAATTAAGCATGTTCTTATGAGATTTATGTAAATGTTTTTAAGGATGCTTTGAGAGTAATGTATCAATCATGATTATTGTTGTTGTGTTGTTGAAAAGATTTCTCATAAACACATTAAAGTATGATTTGTGAAAGGAATTTCTCACATAAATAATTCTTAGGGTTGAAAGATTTTCCCAACTAAACTATGAATCAAATATCTTAGAAGATATTCTAATAAAACCTAGCTTGGGTCGATTACTTAATTGTACCTTTCCATGGATGATCCATTGCCTAACTTGGATTGGTTATTGCATGATACCTTCCCATGGATAACATATGATTTAGCTTGGATTGACAAGATTATGCACCCTTCCATGGATAATAAGAATAAGTTAAGAAAAAAACTACTCTGTTTGAATTATGCGTAGCATCGAGAGGATATTGAGATGGAGGCTCTCTCGTTTGAAGAGGTCATGTTTCTAGCAGCAATCTCCTTATCCCTTACCTATGTTTCACCACAGTAAGATTGTCTAGATAGAAATTAGCTAGTGGATCCACAATAGCTAGAACTTCATGGTCCTTCCTTTGCAAGTAAGACACCCATTTTTAATTGTGGGGTAGACACCGGATTTATTGTTGATAGCGCACATGGTGTTATATGTCTACTAAGACTATTTCCCACATATAATAGAAGTTACGATGAATCAAGTTTACTTCAACGAAGTATCGTAAGTATGTTTTAAGATGATGATCACTTGCATTGATCGTGGTTTTATGACTTATGGTTTCTAACTCTCAAGATACATGTTTTAGCTTGATCAATCCATACTTATGAAAATGTCCGTTTTTAGCATGATTCAAATGTTTTATGCATAGCTATCATACTTGGTACATTGTTTTGTACTAACACATACTCTTGCCTACTTTACCCAAATGTAGGGTCCGACTATCAGGGTTCTCAGTTTCGTGGCTAGAGGTTGATTTGCGAGATTCCCAAACTTTGGTGAGTCCTTATGCTTCAAGGATGGATTCTCATTGTTTTTAGTTTCTGTCTTACTTTCACTTTTGGACATGATATGTGGGCTAGGCCCAATTTCATTCTATTGTATTAGATGGTTATTGAGACAAGTGTTTTAGACTTCCGCTTTACTTTTATAAAACTATTGGACATGAAATATTATTTTTTATCTCTTTTGTTTTATTTATTATGTTATGAATGCTAACACTCTATTTGGATCATTGTTACACATTGTTTCATAATGTATTGTATTGTATTGTAATGTATTGTATTGTATTGTATGGTAGATAAAATGCTTGATTAGAGTGTATTGTTTGTTGTTGTTTAATAACATTTTTATTGTCTGGTTTGATTGTATCGTACTGTATTCATTGATTTGGGGGAAAGGGAACCGTCTACCAGTTGGGAAGCTAGACATCAAGTAAGTGGTTTGATGAGGATAACTAAGCTGACACGCCGGAGTTGGCTGCTGGCACAACAGGGTGGTGCCTTACCGCACCGCAGGCGGACGCGCGGTAGCGTTCGTGGTGGTGCTTCAGGATTCCAATGTACTGCGTCCAAGTTCAGAACGAGCTTGCCGGCGGACCACTGCCGTCCCATTCTTGAGTGAGCTGGAGCGCAGCCATCTTATCCACTGAACTAGCTAGAAGCTATCGCTTCGGGTCGAAGCACTAAAAGAAAAGGACTTGTAATTTATAAATTTACTAAAATGTCCTAATCATTCCAGGTTAGGAGGTTTGATTCAGATTAAATAATATAGGTAAAGGGTAAAATATTATTATGAAATATTAATTAAGGATACAATTAGAAAAGAAATTAAGTAACAATGAGAAAACACCAAATCGGTTGTTCCATAAAATGAGGGTTTTCATTGTTATGAAATAATGAAATTTAACAATATAATAAAATACATTTTAAGTAACAATCAAAACAAACATTGTATGTATGGTAACAATACAGTACAATACAATGGGTAACAATGATCCGAACAAAGTGTAAGTGGCTTGTATGGGTCCCCTCCTTTAAGCCATGTTATATCTAGGGTGTACCCTTGGGTCGTTACAAACTTTGTAATCAGCACACAAGGTTTAGAATGGTCTTAGGATGTCTCAAAGGCAACATCGAGTAGAGTCTTATTCATGAGTGTGAAGCGCGCCACCCATATGAATGAGAGGCTACAAGATGATTAAGAAACTCAACTTCTTTTATTACTTAAAATTCGTGTGATAGAGTTTAACTATATAAGGTCTCTCTCCTAATCCTTATTTGATGCTCTACAGGATATGGCTACTTGAGGTGCTTATGTTAAAAGGAATGTGAGGGAGAATGTGGAACAAGAGGCTCCTCCTTAAGCTCCGGTCGACCCTTTGGCTGAGCAAGTGACTAATGAGGAGTTTAGGGCTACTTTCCAAGTGTTGCCCCAAGCCAAGAAGGCCCAAGCCAATAGAGAGGTTGTGATTCCCATAAACCCAAATGTGGGTACAATTGCATATAGAGTGAGGGACTTCACTAGAATGAATCTTTCGGAGTTTCATGGTTCTAAGGTTGAGGAAGATCCTCAAGAGTTCATTGATGAGGTTTACAAGGTGTTGATGATCATGGGAGTTATGCCAGTGGTAAAGGAGTAGTTGGCCGCTTATCAACTTAAGGGTGTTGCTCAAATATTGTACAACCAATGGAAAGAGGGGAGGCCGGATGATTTGGAAAAGTTCAAAGTTGTTTTCCTCGATAGATTTTTTCCACTTGAAATGAGGGAGGCAAAGGTGCTTAAATTCATCAACCTTCTTCAAGGAATTATGAGTGTGAAGGGATATTCTTTGATGTTCACACAACTATCTCGATATGCTTCTACCATGATTGTTGATCCTAGAGAAAGGTTGAGTAAGTTCATTTTGGGTTTGTCAGAAATGGTGGTTAAAGAGTGTTGTACCGCCATGATTATTAAAGACATGGACGTAAAGAAATGTCTAGGGAGACAAAAAGGGCTACAATCGGTGATGGTAATTTCACTCATGCAAGATCTGATGGAGATGGTCATACTAGAATTTGACAAAGGTTTTCCGGTCAAGTTTCCTCCAGTTCTCCTCCTAAGTTCAACAAAGATAGGGTGTCTAACCCTAATCCTCAAGGAGGGAATGGTAGTGGATCTTTATTGCATATTTCTACTTGTGCTAGGTGTGGAAGGATGCACGAGGGTAAGTGCTTAGCCGGCATGGATTGTTGCTACGGTTGTGGGAAGAGTGGTTATAAGATGAGGGATTGCCCAATGCTTACGGCTAAAGGAAGATAGGGTAAGCAAGTTCCACCTAGTGGTTCGCATTCCAATGCTCTCAAGAAAAATGAATTCTATGCACTTCAGACTTGTGGTGAACAAGAGGGTTCTCCCGATGTGGTTACCGCTATTTTGAAAGTCTTACAACTTGATGTTTATGCTTTACTTGATGGCGGTGCTACCTTGTCTTTTGTGACGCCATATGTGGCTATGAGGTTTGATGTTCTTCCGAATGTGTTGCTAGATCCCTGTTGGTGATTATGTTTTTGCTAACAGGGTCTATAGAAATTGTCCCATCTCCTTGTCCCATAGATTTATTTTTGTTGACTTTGTAGAACTTGATATGCTAAATTTTGATGTTATCATTGGTATGGATTTGTTGTATTCCTGTTATGTTTCTATTGATTGTAGAACTCGTGTAGTCAAGTTTCCATTCCCGAATGAGCCTGTCTTAGAGTGGAAAGGCAGAAATTCTATCCTAAGGATCAGTTTCTTTATCATCTTAAAGCTAGAAAGATGATTGATAAGGGTTGCTTATACCATCTTGTTAGAGTGGGGAATGTAGATTCTGAAACCCCTACTCTTGAGTCGGTCCCTATTTTTAATGAGTTTTCAGATGTATTCCCAGATAATTTACCTGGTATTCTTCCCAAAAGAGAAATAGACTTTTGTATTGACTTTCTCCAAGATACAAGACCTATCTCTATTCCTTCTTATTGAATGGCTCTGGCTGAATTTAAATAATTGAAGAAACAATTGAAAGATTTGTTGGATAAGGGTTTCATTCGACCGAGTATCTCTCTATGCGGTGCTCCAGTTTTTTTGTTAGAAAGAAAGATTGTTCCCTTCGTATGTGTATTGACTATCGCCATTTGAACAAGGTGACCATTAAGAATAAGTACCCTCTTCCAAGGATAGATGATTTATTTCACAAACTTCAAGGAGCAAGTTACTTCTCCAAGATTGACCTTTGGTCGGGTTATCACCAATTGAGCGTGAAAAAAGATGACATTCTGAAAATGGTTTTTTGAACTCGATATAGTCATTATTAGTTTTTGGTGATGTCTTTTTGTTTGACCAATGCTCCAATATCTTTTATAGATTTGATGAATAGGGTGTTTAGACAAAACCTTGACATGTTTGTGATCGTATTCATTGATGATATACATATCTATTAAAGGAGTGAGGCTGAGCACATTGATCACTTATGGATTGTGTTTCAAATTCACAAGGACCAACAACTCTTTGGAAAGTGTAGCAAATGTCAATTTTGGTTAAGGTTTGTGGCTTTTCTTGGTCACATTGTTTCTAGTAAGGGCATTAAGGTAGATCTGAAAAAGACAGATGCGGTCAAGAGTTGGCCTAGACCTGTATCCCTTTCGGATATTATAAGTTTCTTGGGTTAAGCTGGTTAGTACAAAAGGTTTGTTGAGGGGTTTTCTTAGATTGCCTCTCCATTGACAGCATTGAGTCAAAAGAAAGCTAAGTTAATATGGTTCGAAGCATGTGCAAAGAGTTTCAGGAATTGAAGGATAGATTGACTTCTGCTCCAGTGTTGACCTTAATAGAAAGGACGATGGCTTTTTTGTTTATTGTGATGCCACGAAAATTCGGCTAGGATTTGTGCTTATGCAAAATGTGAAAGTTATTGCCTATGCTTCAAGGCAACGTAATATCCATGAGAATAACTATCCTACCCATAATCTTGAATTAGTGGTGGTTGTATTTTCCTTAAAGATTTAGAGGCACTAATTGTATGGTGTTCATGTTGATGTTTTCACCGACCACAAGAGTTTGCATATGTGTTTAATCATAAGGATCTAAATCTTTGCCAAAGAAGGTGGCTTGAGTTTTTGAAGGATTATGATATGAGTGTTCTCTATCACCCTGGTAAGGCGAATGCAGATGCTCTTAGTCGGTTATCTATGGGAATGGTTTCTCACTCTAATGATGATATGAATAGTTGGTTGGAGATGTTCATATATTGGCCCGATAGGGTCTTCAGTTAGTGGACTCCACGAAGGGCGGTGTTATGGTTCATAATTGTTCTGAATCGTCTTTTGTGGAGGATGTTAAGGCACAACAAGGTCTTGATCCAACTTTGGTTGATTTAATAGAAGGGGTGCTTAAGAAATCCGTTGAGGCGTTCTCCCAAGGGGGAGATGGTGTACTGAGATATCAAGATCATTTGTGTGTTCCAAATGAAGATGACTTGAGGGAACAAATCTTATCAGAAGCCCATAGTTCTCAGTATTCCATTCACCCGGGAGCCACCAAGATGTACCGTGACTTTCAGGAGATCTATTGGTGGAATGTGATGAAGAAAGATATTGCGGAGTTTGTGGCTA
This sequence comes from Solanum acaule, assembly GCA_036250505.1. Taxonomy (NCBI): domain Eukaryota; kingdom Viridiplantae; phylum Streptophyta; class Magnoliopsida; order Solanales; family Solanaceae; genus Solanum; species Solanum acaule. The sequence goes on along the minus strand of JAJOOR010021261.1, from coordinate 21,877 downwards.
AGTGTCCTAATTGTCAACAAGTTAAAGTTGAGCATCAAAAACTGGGAGGTTTTTCCCAAGACATTAGCATTCCTACTTGGAAGTGGTAAATTTAAATATGTACTTTATTGTTTGTTTTCCTCACACCCAGCGACAACATGACTTGATTTGTGTTGTTGTAGATCAGATGACGAAATCAAATAATTTCATCCCCATCAAGGTTTCTTATACGGCGGAGGACTATGATAGACTATACTTGAGAGAAATGGTAAAGTTGCATAGAGTGCTTTTATCCATTATTTTCGATTGTGGTACCCAATTCACTTCTCAATTTTGGAAATCTTTCCAAATGGGTCTTGGTACTCATGTTAAGCTTAGCATCATAATTTGAAAATATAGGATTTACATGGGCTCATGGGGAAATCATCATAAAATCATATTAAATCATCAATTCATGCACAATAGATCATATTTCAATCATTTAAATCAATAATCAAGAGAACCCATGGTAATTGAAGAAAGTCCTAACTCAATTGGGGTTTTCTACCTTTTGAAAATAAGAGAATTTTGGAACTCCATGGATGAAGAATATCATACCTTGAAGAAAAATCTTGTCATTAATGGAGGAATGGAGACCTTAGCTAGAAACCTTAGGTGAATCCTTCTTCTTCTTCGAGTTCTAAAGAGAGAAATATTTTTGAGAGGAGAATTGATCTTCTTCTGTGATTTTGAAAGACTGAAGTGAATGGGGTGAATTTGGGGGTTAAAATGCTTATATAGGGGTCTTAATGAAGGGTAAAACGACATAGTATGGGAACTAATTAATTTAGGAAAAGACCCAACTACCCTTGACATTAACTGCTGCCTCACAACCCATGACTCGAGACTGACGGACCGTGGACTAACTAACGGTTCGTACTATATACTCGTCAATAGGTTCAGAAAGCTTTGGCCTTACTTACGGTTCCCCTAGCCACGAGTCGTGGACCTATCAACGGTTCGTGGGTCCTGGCCGTGGTTTGTGCCTTTCACAATCTCCTTGATGCTTCTCTACCTGCCCACCTACGGTCCGTGGTTGGCCTTGGTGGGATGGCACCTTGGAGTTCTAAAATGCTATTTTCCCTCTCTCATATCTGAGGTGTTACAATATCTCCACCTTGTGATCATTCGTCCTCGAATGAGATTCAAGCTAGTTCTAAAAGAGTAGGAGAGGAACTAACAACCCAACCTACAATGCAAATTCATCTAAATGCATATAACCAAGGAGCAACTATCGACTCCAAGCTAGGACGATAACAAAACATCATAAGAGGGGTGAAACTAAGTGTAGAAGCCCGTAATGCATGCAATGCACAAATCAAGGAGAAAACATCAACTCCAAGCTTGACATACTCAATACATCATAAGGAAAATAGGAATTACATCTAGCAACCCAATATGCATGAAATTTCGAAATTTCTCATGTTCAAGGAGGACCTACCTTCTCCGAGCTAAATGCATGCTCAACACAATCTCATGGAGCCTATATGCATTTCACTCTCAAAAGGATAGCTAAAGCACGTTCAACAACTCATCACATGAAGTCTATAGGCAACTCGTACTCAATGCACAACATGACGAAAATCAATCATGTAAAATCATTTTCTTTCACAACACAAGTTTTTCATGAACATGCATAATAAGGAAATTATGGAAACACTTAAGACAAATGACTCCAAAACAAAGAACAAACCATGAGGAACTCCTTACTGCAAGCTAGAGTAGGAGTAGAAGGAAATATATGAGGATATCGGGACATTATATTGGCCTCGGCCTCCCAAGTAGCACCCTCAAATAATTGATTCCTCTACAACACTTTCACAAAAGCTTCTCTATTTCTCTACTTCTTGACTTGCCTGTCTAAAATCTCAACCGAAACTTCCTCAAAAGAAAGATTCTCCTTAACTCCCAAGTCATCTAAGGGAACTATGGATGTCGGATCTTAAACAAATTTCTTCAACATAGAGACATGGAAAACTAGATGCACCGATACCAACCCATTGGGTAAATCTAGTTCATAAGCAACCTTACCAAGATGTCTCAAAATCTGATGCGGACGAAGATTTCTGACGCAGTGCGGGCACTGGGCCTACATACCGGGGACTAAGCTTCCCTTTCTTACCAAACCTCATTACACCCTTCATGGGTGAAATTTTCAAGTAAACCCAACCATGAACATCAAACTGGAGGTCCCTTCTTCTCACATCAACATATTACTTTTGTCTAATTTGAGCCATTTTCAACCTTTCTCTTATAAGTCAAACTTTCTCTATAGCCTCATGTACTAACTCGGGACCTATCAAGGAAACTTCACCTACCTCAAACCAACCTATAAGTGATTCACACCTCCTACCATAAAGAGCGTCAAATGGAGCCATACCAATAATATAGTGATAGTTATTGTTATAAGCAAATTCAATCAATGGCAAATGGTCACCCAATTACCCTTAAAATCAATCACACAAGCTCTCAACATGTCTTCCAAAGTTTGAATAGTACGTTCCGCTTGCCTATTGGTTTGTGGATGAAAAGTCGTACTAAGCTTAACCTTAGTTCCAAGACCCTTTTGGAAAGTCTTCCAAAATTGAGAAGTGAATTGGGTACGACGATCGGAAATAATGGATAGAGGCACTCCATGAAACTTTACCATTTCTCTTATTTACAACTTAGCATAATCCTCTGCCGAATAGGGAATCTTGACGGGAATAAAATGAGCTGATTTCGTCATCCGATCTACTATTACCCAAATCGAGTCATGTTGTCACTGGGTGCAAGGCAAACCAACAATAAAGTCCATATTCAAATCTTCCCACTTAGAAGTAGGAATACCAATGTCTTGGGATAAACCTCCCGGTTGCTGATTCTAAACTTTCACTTGTTGACAGTTAGGACACTTAGTCACGAATTCTGTAATATCCTTCTTCATCACATTCAACTATGGGCTTCTGACAAGATTTGTTCCCTCAAGTCATCAAAATTAGGAACACATAAATGACCTTGATATTTAAGGACACCATCTCCCCCTTTGGAGAAATCCTCAACAAATTTCTTAAGAATCGCTTTTTTCGATTCTACCAAAATCGGATCAAGACATTGCTTGGCTTTCACATCGGCCATAACACTACCCTTGGTGAAGTCCACTAATTGAAAACCTAATCGAGGCAATCTATGAACATCTCGAACCAACTCTTTCTTTTCTTCCTCAATATGAGCAAGACTACCCATGGATAACCCACTAAGATCATCCGCCCCCACATAATCCTTTAATATCTCAAGCTACTTTCTTTGGCGAATATTTAAATCTTTATGATTAAAAACATATTGCAAACTCTTGTGGTCGGTACACACATCAACATGAACTCTGTACAAATAGTGTCTCCAAATCTTTAAGGAAATATCAACCGCCACTAGTTCAAGGTCGTGAGAAGGATAATTCTTCTCATATATTTTAAGTTTTCTTGAGGCATAAGCAATAACTTTCCCATTTTGCATAAGTACGCACCATAGCCCAATTCTCGAGGTATCACAATAAACCATAAAATCGTATGTCCCTTTCGGCAAGGTCAACACCGAAGCAGAAGTAAGTCTATCTTTCAACTCTTGAAAGCTCTTCTCACATGCTTCAGACCATATGAACTTAGTCTTCTTTTGAGTCAAAGTCCTCAAAGGAGAGGCGATTGAAGAGAATCCCTCAACAAACATTCTATAGTAACCAGCCAAACCAAAGAAACGTCTAATATCCGAAGGAGTTAGAGGTCCAGACCAACTCTTGACCGCATCGGTCTTCTTAGGATCTACCTCAATACCTTTACTAGAGAAAATATGCCCAAGAAAAGCTACGAACCTTAGGCAAAACTCACATTTAATAAATTGTGCAAAGAGTTGTTGGTCCTTGAGAATTTGTAACACAATCTTGGAAAGATCAATATGCTCATTCTCACTTCTCGAATAGATCAATATATCATCAATAAACACAATTACGAACATATCATGGTATTTTCTAGACACCATATTCATCAAATCCATAAATGCTGCCGAGCATTAGTCAATTCAAAAAACATTACCAAAAACTCATAATGACCATACCGAGTTCGAAAAGACGTCTTCGGAATGTCATCTTCCATCACCCTCAATTGGTGATAACCCGACCGAAAATCAATCTTAGAGAAGTAACTTGCTCTTTGAAGTTGGTCAAACGAATAATCTATCCTTGGAAAAGGATACTTATTCTTATTAGTCACCTTGTTCAACTGACGATAGTCAATACACATATAAAGAGAACCATCTTTCTTTCTAACAAACAAAACTGGAGCACCCCATGGAGAGATACTCGATCGAATGAAAGCCTTATCCAACAAATCTTTCAGTTGTTCTTTCAACTCCTTGGTTTTGCCGGAGCCATATGGTAAGCATGAATAGAAATAGGCTACGTACCTGGGAGAAGGTCAATACCGAAGTCTATTTCCCTTTCGTGAGGAATATTGGGAAAATTATCTAGGAACACTTCCGAAAACTCATTAACAATGGGGACCAACTCAAGAATAGGGGTTTTGGAATCCACATCCTTCACCCTAACTAGATGATAAATGCAACCCTTAGAAATCATCGTTATAGCTTTAAGACAAGAGACAAACTGACCCTTAGGCATACAATTTCCCCCCTTCCACTCTAGGATAAGCTCATTTTGGAATTGAAACATGACTACACGAGTTCTACAATCAATAGAAGCATAACATGAATGCAACCAATCTAACCCAAGGATAACATTAAAGGCTAACATATCAAGCTCTACCAAGTCAACAAGAGTAACTCTATGGGACAAGGAAACGGGACACTTTTTATAGACCCTCTTAGCCACAATAGAATCACCAACAGGAGTAGAGACAGAAAAAGGATCTAACAACACATCCGGAAGAACATCAAACCTCATAGCCACTTGTGGAAACACAAAAGACAAGGTAGCACTAGGATCAAGTAAAGCATAAATATCAAGTTGGAATACTTTTAACATAACAGTAACCACATCAGGAGAACCCTCTTGTTCACCACGAGTCTGAAGTGTATAGAATCTGTATTGCTTAGGAGCATTGGAACCCGAACAACTAGGAGGAGATTTCTTGCCCTCTCTTCCATTTGCCAAAAGCATGGGGCAATCCCTCATCTTATGACCACTCTTACCACAACTAAAGCAACCATTCCTACCTGCTAGACACTTCCCTTCATGCTTCCTTCCACACTTAACACAAGTACACATAGGCAATGAAGATCCACTACCATTTCCTCCTTGAGGCTTAGGGTTAGACGCCCTATCTTGTTGAATTTAGGATGAGATTGGAGAAACCTTGACCGGAAAACCTATGTGGGAATCTAGGACCACCGTTTCCATCGGACCTTGCATGAGAGAAATTTCCATCACCGATTTTAGCCCTCTTTACCTCCCTAGACTTTTCCTTAAGTTTCTCCTCTTCGATCTGTTGTGAATACACCATGAGACGAGATATGTCCATGTCATTAATGAGCATGGTGGTACAATACTCTTTAACCACCATTTCGGACACACCCGGAATGAACTTTCTCATCCCTGCCCTAGAATCGGCAACTATTGTTGGAGCATATCTAGACAATTGTGTGAACTTTAGAGAATAATCCCTCACATTCATACTTCCTTGACAAAGGTTGATGAACTCAAACACCTTTTCTTCTCTCATTTCAATGGGAAAGAACCTATCAAGAAAATCAACCTAAAACTTCTCCCAATCAAGAGGACCCGTCTCTTCTGGTCTCCCTTCATTCCATTGGTTAAACCGAGTGGTGCCACACCTTTTACTTGATAAGCGGCCAACTCCGACTTTTCCACCGGCGTAACTCCCATGATCATCAAGATCTTATAGAACTTATCAATGAACTCTTGAGGATCTTCTTCAACCTTAGAACCAGGAAACTCCTAAGGATTCATCCTAGTGAAGTCCCTTACTCCTGAAGCCATCGTGCCTACATTTGGGTTCACGAGAACCACAACCTCCCTATTGGCTTGGGCCTTCATGGCTTGAGCCAACACTTTAAAAGCAGCCCTAAACTCCACATTAGACACTTTCTCAGCCAAAGGATTGACCAGAACATAAGGAGCCTTGGGATGAAATTCTTGTTCCGCATTCTCCCTCGCATTCCTTCTAGCATAAGCTCTTCGAGTTGCCATATCATGTAGAGCATCAGATAAGGATTAGGAGAGAGACCTTATAGAGTTAAACACTATCGCACGACTTAGGAGTAATGAAAGAAGTGGAGTTTCCTAAACATCATGTAGCCTCTCATTCATAAGTGTGGTGTGTTTCACACTCATGAACAAGACTCTACTTGACGTGGCTTATGAGAAATCTTAGAACCATTCTAAACCTTGTGCTCTGATTACTAAGTTTGTCACGACCCAAGGGTACCCCAAGATATAACATGGCGTACAAGACCCCGAAGGACCCCATACAATCCATTTAGAATTCATAACATAAGAAATAGAATATAAGAGATTAAAACAACATCTCAAGTCCAATAGTTTTATAATAGAAAAGTGGATGTCTAAAACAGTTGTCTCGTCATAGCCATCTAATACAATAGAATGAAATTGTGCCTAGCCCATACATCATGTCCAAAAGTGAAATACAAGAAAGAAACTAATCATTGGAAATCCGTACTCAAACCATGAGGACTCACCAAGCTTGGGAATAAACCAAACCATGATCTAGCTACGAAACTGAGAACTGTGAATATCGGACCCTACATTTGGGAAAAATATAGGCAAGAGTATGCGTAAGTACAAAAAATTGTACCAATTATGATAGCCATGCATAAAACATTTAAAGCATGCTTAAAAGGACATTTCATTTCATTTCATGACATGCAATTGACCAAACTAAAATATGATATAAGAAGGTTAGAAAACATACTTCATGATACATGGTCAAATGAATGCTAATCACCTTTAAAACCATTGAACACATATGAGATACTCCTTGAATAACTTTCGTTCATTATTAATTGGGGAATTAGCCTTAACTAACATAGAGAAAATGTGAGCTATAACATGATACCCCGGAGTCTCCCACACCGAAAAGGGTTGTCCTACTTACCAAGGTAAGTACCATGAACTTCTAGCTTATGTGAATCCACTAGCTAATCATCCTATGGGGACACATAGTAAAGGGATAAGGAGATTGCTACTAGAAACCTGACCTCTACTAACAGGAAAGCTTCCATCTCATGAGATTGTTTTTAGAAACCCAACCTCTATTAACGAAAGAGTTTCCATCTCAATGTCAATATCCTCTCGGTGCTAAGCATAAATCCCATGGAATAGCCTTTTCTTACTTATTCTCATTATCCATGGAAGGGCATGTCATCTTGCCAGTACAATCTGAGTCATTAGGATAGCTTCTTATCATTGATTCATTTAGGTGAGAAAACCTTTAAACCTTAGAGTCCTTAATATGTGAGAAAACCTTTCACAATCATGTTTGTATGTGTTTATGAGAATGTCCTTTCAAAAACACAACAACATCATCATCTTTGATACCTTACTCTCAAAGCATCCATAAAATATTTATATAGGTTTCATAAAAACATGCATAATCGCATACTTTACCCTTTCAAGGTTAAAAGCCTACTTTCAATCACCGCATCTAAAAATCATGGATTAGATAGGGACTTCATCATAAATTCATATGATTTTATCACTTCACGCTTTAGTTCATAAAACTCCTCTTTCATAAACTAAGACCCACATCATAGCATCATAATTGGAAAATATGGGATTTACATGGGCTCATGGCGAAATCATCATAAAATCATAGTAAATCATCAATTCATGCAACAGAGATCATAATTCAATCATTTAAATCAATAATCAAGAGAACTCATGGTAATCAAAGAAAGCCTTAACTTAATTGGGGATTATTACCTTTTGAAAATAGAAGAATTTGGGAACTCCATGGATGGAAGGAATGCATGGAAGAAAGCTAGCATACCTTGAAGCAAAATTCTAATCATCCATGGAGGAATGGAGACCTTAGCTTGAAACCCTGAGTGAATCCTTCTTCTTCTTCAAGTTCTACAGAGAGAAATATTTTGGAGAGAAGAATTGATCTTTTTTTGTGATGTTGGAAGAATGGGGTGAATTTGGGGGATAAAATGCTTATACAGGGGTCTTAATGAAGGGAAAAACGACGTAGTATAAGAACTAATTAATTTAGGAAAAGACCCAACTACCCCTGACATTAACTGTTGCCTCACAATCCATGACTCGAGACTGATGGACCGTGGACTGACCAACAGTTTGTCCTATACACTCGTTAGTAGGTTCATAGAGTTTTGGCCTGACTTACGGCTCCCCTAGCCACGATTTGTGGACCCATCGATGGTTCATCGGTCCTGATCGTGATTCCTGCCTTTCAGAGTCTCTTTAATACCTCTCTACAGGCTCACCTACAGTCCGTGTTTCGATCCACAGCCGTGGTTGGCCTTGGTTGGATGGCACCTTGGAGTTCTAACATGTTATTTGTCGTCTCTCGAATTTGAGGTGTTACAATTTTCCTATGAACCCATGTAAATTCCATGTTTTCCAATTATGATGATGTAATGTGGGTATTGAATTATGAAAGAAGAGATTATGAATTAAGTATGTTCTTATGAGATTTATGTAAATATTTTAAGGATTCTTTGAGAGTAAAGTATCAATGATGATGCTTGTTGTTGTGTTGTTGAAAGAATTTCTCATAAACACATTAAAGCATGATTTGTGAAAGGACATTCTCACATAAAGGATTCATAGAGTTGAATGGTTTTTTCAACTAAAGTATGAATCAAAGATCTTAGGAGCTATTCTAAAAGACCTAGCTCGGATCACTTGCTTAATTTTACCTTTCCATGGATGATGTATTACCTACCTTTGATTGGTTATTGAACGATACATTTCCATTGATAACATATGACTTAGCTTGGATTGACAAGATGGCGTGCCCTTCCATGGATAATAAGAATAAGTTAAGAAAACAAGTATTCTGCGGGACTTACGCTTAGCACCGAGTGGATATTGAGATGGAGGCTCTCCCGTTAGTAGAGGTCAGGTTTCTAGTGGCAATCTCCTTATCCCTTACCTATGTGCCCCTATAGGAAGATTGTCTAGATAGACATTAGCTAGTGGATCCACAATAGCTAGAAGTTCATGGTCCTTCCTTGGCAAGTATGACACCCCTTTTCAGTGCAAGGTAGACGGAAAATTCCATGTTTATAGCTCACATTGTCTTATATGTTGGTTAAGCACACCAAGTTACAGCAATTAAGCACAACCTTTGCCATAGCTCATTCACTCTCTCGAGCTGAAAGTGTGGTAAAAAAGCCTAGGATTCACTCTCTCGAGTTGAACCCGTGACAACCCAATAACCACATGCTATCGATTTAGTAGTTTTAGTTTTAAAACCTCTCTCTTGAGCAAGCCAAAAACACTAAGGTGAAATCATATTTGCAACTAAAATCTCATTAAGTTCAAACAGAACTACTAAATGAAATCACATTTAAACAGCAAATAGACTAACAAAGAGCAATACCCAACAATAAATTTAACCCATATTCACATAATCACACCTCAAGAATTGGGGTTTTAGCTAGACATGATAAAGAGATAAAAATCGATACCAAAAAGTGTTTCTACCAAATGGGTACGATAGAAAATGTCTTTAAACACGTCAAGGATGAAGTTCTTCAAGACCCACTTCCAATTTCTTGGAATTGTAAACCTTCAAATCTTCAAAGCTCAAGAACAATGTCTCCCAAAAACACTCAAAACTCAAACTGAAAATACTCTAAAAATCAGTAATAATTTGCTACAACTTGATACTAAGCTATAGAATTAAATGGGTATTTATGGTTTTCAAAAATTGGTGCTAAGAAAAACCACTCGGCACAGTTAGTCAGAATCGCCGATGTACTCAGCGATCCGCCCTTTGGTCTGGTTCATCACCTTTCAGCTTTTGCCTTCAGCATCTTCGCATTTTGAATCATTGGGCGATATGGTGTTGCTTCGCGAAACTGTTCGGCGACGCGCTGACTGCTCCCTTTCATCGCCAACTTGATCTTTTCCTTCAGGGCTCAGCACACTGGAACTTTGGGCAATGTTACGGCCATTCGGCGACTCGCCTCATGCATTAGGCGATCCTAAGGCATTCATTTCTTCGTTCTTTCAGCCGCATTGTCCCTTTTTGCTCCATAGTGTCCATGTTTTGTCCCTAACTCCAAATACATGAAACTCAAGGATTTACATTAGTTATTGAGACAAAATATGCATTTGAGGGCACTAAATCTATCAAAATAAAGCCCTAAATGAGTCCAAATTGTGGACTCATCAACACCCCAACTTAAACTTTTGCTTGTCCTCAAGTAAAACTCAAGTTCAGCAGTTCAAAAAGGATGTCTCAAACAGTGCTACACAAGACTCAATCATGAATGCACACAAAAAGTCTCAACTTACATGCGCAAGGATCAATTGTGCACTCAAAGATTCAAGGTATGACTCACCATTACCAAAGAATCTCAAGCTCACTATACTTGCTTCAAATGCAAGTTCAAGCTCCACAAAGGTATTTAAATGTCCTCACAGAAAGAATGATTCCATATTCACACACAATGGTTCAATCATTTAAAGCTCTAGAATCAAGATCAACACTCATACTCACAAAGATAAACACAATGCATGATTTCACCCGTAGGTTTGCCTTTATTTTCCAATTAACTTTTGCTTCAGCTCATTCAAGATCAAAAAGGTCTTACTCACCTCCAATCACATACAATTGATTTCCCCATCTACTCTCTTCAATCCCCCAAGAATTCTATGTTTAGGGAATTTGACATATCCTATCTCTTTCTATGTAGAAGCTTTACGTACATATTCGGCTCGTGTAATTCAAGCTTCATTCTCACATGCTTCCTATCTAACAAGTACCTTTTAATAAAAACTAGTAGCTTCATGTACTCTAATCCCACTATGTACAACCTGACTAATCACAACTCCTTTTGTTAACCTTACCCTTCAGTCACATACTAATTCTCTATAGCCAAAACATAGATCATAATAGGAACTACCTTGCATATATCATTTTCAGCAATTGGCACACTTATCCCTAAGTTTTATAACCAACTATTAACATATTCAAGATGATATATGGTGAGAATTTTGGCCTTGTCAGACAATTAGGGGTATCTCTAGTAACACTAATGCACTGATACATTCACCTATCAGATTGTGCCACTGCCTTATTCCAACTAAAAGACACTGGTTCAACAACATCAATTTCGAGTACATGTGTAATGCTGAAAATTCTTTGTATATCCCAGACTAAGAACGAGTGTCCTCTATAGAAATAAATCCTATAAATATGGAGGAAATATAGAAATCAAGAGTTGGATACATCCTCCTAAGAAGATGTGCTTGGAAATTCTACAACTCATATATGTAACTAGGTAACCCATCATTTTTTAAGCATATGGATAACCATACAATATCTTTCTCAATTGAACCAACGTGATACAAATGGTACAAATGCAACTTAAAATGCATATAACATAAAAGTCTTTTCATACCTTGTGGAGTGGGACAAGTCGAATAAGCTAAGCTCAATCTAGTCTAAATTTGGATAACTTCAGATCCTTTTTTGTAGGATGCATGTTGACATTTTAGCTACCATTAACCTTAACCATCATAAGCATAATATGAATAGCATGATCAGGTACAACTGGAAATTGACTTCTTAACTTCGCTCTATCGCACGTTCTAGATTATGATGGAAGGTAACATTTCCTAAATGTCGAAGCAACCCCCTAATTATAAATGTGGCATGCAACACATTCATAAGTAAGGCTCTACTAGACACAACTTTGTAGACTCCCTAGGACGAACTGCTCTGATATCATTTTTGTCATACCCCAACCTAATGTAAGGCGGACAAGTACCATATGAACACATACTTTACAAGTGACCTGTGATGAGAAAGTAAACTACTATGCAGATAGATTTACTAATGATAAGTTACATATATAACACATGTTGACTAGTTGAACCGATAGATGTGACAAATAAAACTATGAATACAGATGATAGCCTTAGAATGTCTACAAAGCCTCTACTGGAATCCATGACTGTACCACTATGATAATACGCTTAGTAAAGACTCGGCAAAGCCCTGAATCAACCTGGAGCTCACAACCAACCGTTGAGTATCATATGCTTCTATTGGGGGGATCTACTAGTTGAGTGCATGTACTTGCAACATGAAATGCAACATCCCCAATGAGGGACATCAGTACAAAAGAATGTACTGAATATGTATGGCATAATACAACCATATGTAAAATGAGAGCTCAGGTGAAACCAAATACAAATAGATAAATATTTGAGACCACCTTTGCTTATAATTGTGGAATCTAGTATGTCACATTCTTTTCTTTACTTTTATGTGTGTTATAATATTTATAAGACATATGATACAAATGACCAAATGATTAGTGGTAGAAGAGGATGACCCATGATAGACATTTTAACCTCTGGGACGTTGTCCTCTTAATTCCACAAATTGGGATTGACCCATGCTAGGCTTTCACCCCTGAGCTGCCACCCTTCCATACTAATTGGGATCGGCCCATGATAGGCTTTCTCCCCTGAGCTGCCACCCTTCTATACAAATTAGGATGGACCCATGCTAGGCCTTTTCCCCTGGGCTGCCACCCATAATTCTACAGATAGCTTCACTTAGATATTTTAATTATTGAGATTGTTGTTTTGATGTTCATAACTCTTTTGAGATTGCTATTTTGGGGGTTATAGCATTGTTGAGATTTGGAACTATGGACCAGTAGTAGAAGACATATGAATATGGACTTAAGATAACAACAATAACATGGTAAGCTAATGTGACACCAACGTAATACTTAGGAGCTTATATGACTCAGTAAGCATTTTGACATCTCAAATTGAAGCACATATCAAGTGAAGATATTTAACACTCAGCCAAGAGATTTGAACTCTATATGATAGAAAAATACTCACTAACTAATATCAAATACAACGTATACATGAATGTGGAACCAAGGGAGAACGTGGGAATATTCAACTTAAGGACGGATACATATTCCAAATAAGTACATAAAAAATGTATAATAGAGCAAGTAGGAATCTTGTGAGGTAACATTGTAGTCTAACACAATGGGAGTAATAACCAATAAAGGGAACATATGAACATGTGAAAATATGACATATATGATGGAATAGACAAATGATGCAAGGTTTCAAGATATGGGCAGATTATATATCTAACATATATCATATGTACCATGTGTAATCTAGGATCATTTTGATTTATATAAGGGGAATACGTGCCAAGGGTACTTTGACGATGAAACAAGTTTAAACCTTGCATGCTAATACTTGGTACAGTAAGCACATACATTTTACTAATAAACTCTTATTAGAGTACTCACTTTAATGCTCTAGGGATAAGGAACTCCAACTATGGATCGATCACTACCAAGGGAACTTAGAAAGCATACTTTGTAATATAAGTGTTGGATTCATGCCAATGAAATAGGAAATCGAACAACCTTACATACCTTACTTTCTGAGCAATACAACTATCACGATTTAGCCTCCCTTTGGGGTGTTTATCTACAATATAATTCATGATTGAACTAATGTTAGAAGCTAATCACATTATGGGCCTCATAAAACATTAGCTAAACACCTGACGAACAGTAGGCCCATACGGTCATTACTCAAATGGTAAATCACCACACCCTTCTTCTATACATTAATACAACTTCATACATCATTTGCCAAGGCACCCAAGTTTCCCCCAACAATAATATACATAAGGCAACCACTATCAATCCCCAAACATCCCTCAGCATAATAGGAGAATATTGAACTCAAGGATCATCACCATCTATCAGTTATTGACAAATATATACAAAATTCTCCACCCCAAACCTGTATTTATAGAGGAAATAAAATAGGCAGTAGCTTTACCTTAGTTTCTAGAAATTCATCCTCTAAACTTGTACTTCAAGAACTTAAACTCTCCTTCAAACTTTTAGTTGAAAAGGGGGACAATATTCAAGAACCCTAAGGTGTTTTAGGGTTGATGTGTTAAGCCAAGAAAGACCAGAGAGAAACTTAATAAATTTGAAATTTTGCAAGTTTACAATGAAGCAAAAGCTCTGATCTTTATCCTTTTAAAAAGGAGGTGCATTGGCTGACTTTCTTGGCCAATTTTGGGTCATATATTGTCCAGTAGGTCACCCACCTACTTGGACTTTCCACTTGGGACTTTTTGGACTTAAAAATATTGGGCCTTGGCTATCCATTTTCCCATTATTTTTCTAATCAACTTGGGACAGAATAATACAACTAGGTGATAGTGTACTTGGCCCAATAACATGGTCAAAAGATTCTTAGTAGGTGATGCACCTACTTGGTCCTTTGGGTTGGTCAATAAGTCAAAGTAGGGGATGCACTTAATTGGTCCTTTGGGCTAGTCAATAAGTCAAAGTAGGTGATGCACCTACTTGGTCCTTTGGGCTGGTCAATAAGTCAAAGTAGGTGATGCACCTACTTGTCACCTACTTACTTAGTTAAGTAAAGCAAGCACCTTAATATTTTATTCCATTTCTAGACCTTAATAACTTCAACTTAACTTAAAACTTATATACACTATGTCACTTTAAACTTTAGACTCAAATACCAACTTATGATCTCAAGTTTAAATACTTCCATAGACGTCAACTTAATCGGGTCGCATCAAAATCTACGAATAGTTCACTTTAAACCTATTCTTTTGCCAACAGTCACATAGGAAACCGAGTACATAACTATACCACAAGGAAAATTATAAGCGTCATATAAATAGAACGAGTACACGTAGAATACGGGGTGTTACCAAAGGCCTGCAGGTTTTCTTCAGAGAATGCCAATTTTAGAATGGAAGTGGGAAATGATAGCCATGGATTATGTGGTTAGTCGTCCCAAGACTTTAGGGAAGTTTGATTCTATTTGGGTAATGGTTGACAAATTGACTAAGTCAGCCCATTTTATTCTGGTAAGAATATATTATATTGTGGAACAATTGTCTAAGGTGCATGTGAAAGAGATAGTGAGGTTGCATAGGGTGCCCCACTCTATCATCGCAGACTGTGGTACACAGTTTACTTCCAATATTTGGAGGAATTTACATGATGAATTGGGCACATAACTCACTTTTAGTACCACTTTCCATCCACAGATGGATGGGCAGTCAGAGAGGACTATTTAAGTGTTAGAAGACATGTTGAGGGCATGTGCGATTGATTTTGGAGGGCATTGGGATAAGTTCTTACCTTTATGTGAGTTCACCTATAACAATAGTTACCACTCCAGCATTGATATGGCACTGTTTGAGGCATTTTATGGGAGAGGATTTAGATCCCCCATAGGATGGTTCGAGGCTGGAGATGTGGAACCATTAAGGGTTGATTTAGTGAAAGATGCTCAAGATAAGGTGAGGAGTATTCAAGCTAAGCTTCTAGCAACCCAGAGTAGACAGAAGAAGTATGCGGATCCTAAGGTAAGAGACATCATATTTCAGGCTGGTGAGAATGTTCTTCTTAAGGTATAACCCATGAAAGGGGTGATGAGATTTTGTAAGAAGGGTAAACTAAGTCCGCGATACATTGGTCTTCTAGAATGTGTAGAGCCAATGGCTTATAGATTGGCTTTACCTCCTGACCTATCGGGAGTTTATCTGGTATTTCATATATCCATGTTGAAGAGATATCATGGTGACAGGGATTACTTCATTTAGTGGGACTCAATTATATTAGACAAAGACCTCAAATATGAGGAGGAACCTATTTCAATTCTTGAGCATGATGTCCAGAAGCTGAGGACCAATGAGATTAAGTCCGTGAAAGTTCAATGGAAGCATCATTCAGTAGAGGAAGCTACTTGGGAAATCGAGAAGGACATGCGAGACAAGTATCCCCGGTTGTTCATTGATACACATACTAATTCATTCTCTTTTTAGCCTTTTTCCTAGTTTGTCACTCGGGGACGAATGATGGGTAAATTGGTATCTATTGTAACGATCGGGTTCTGTCGTTATAGAAAAGCCAACGGGGAAAATTTTTGGGCTAGAAAACTTTGTCGTAGTAACTCAGAATTTCTCAACCTAGTCAAGATTTTAACGAAATCAGAGTCAGTAAAGTCTAGGGAAGTATGGTAACAATTTGTTTATCTGATTATAACTTTGATCACATGAGTAGATAGCTAAGACATTTAGGAACCCGTACGACTTTACTAAATTGAATTCGGGTGAGTAAAACTCCCAAAACTTACCTTAGCGCGAACGGGTAGTTTCTGAGTGTCATTGGTTGTAGGTGTGTTGTGAAATGGGGGTTCTGGAATTATTAAATTTTCTCTCTATTTCCGTGCAAGCCTCTAAGGCAGGATTATTCTTGCCAGAGAGGGGCCGTTGTGGCGTGATGGGTGCCGCCAAAGCGGGCCAGTCGTGACTTAAGTCGGAAATAAACCCCTAAAATGTTTTATTCTGCACCTTTCGACTTTGACAGCTAAATAACGACCCTATGTATTTTCTTGATACTTTCCCACCATCCTTGACTCTAAAGGTAAGACTTTCACTATCCGAACCCGTTTTCGATCTATAGAACTTAGTTTCGTGGGTAATTATTGATGGGTAGGATTTTGATCTAGAAATTATGGTGGAAAAATTCCTAATTTGGATATTGGAATCATGGGTTTGATCTAGGGTTGATAGAATTGATTATATTCCAGGTAATTAAGTCTTGTTTATTGATTCCCGTGTTATTATGATTGTTTGTAGACCAAGAACAAGCGGAAAGTATCTAGAAAGGGAAGAATCAAGTTTCTTAGGGGATTCAAGCTTTGTTTTGAGGTAGGTGATGGTTGTGATTTCATGTTGTGTTATATGTGTTTGTTCTTGCTTCATTATAATACATGCATGTATGCGAATGTTATATTATTAATCACTATAATCATAAATGATGATAGATAGATAATTGAATGACATGAATCATGACTGGGTTGTATGATTATGAGAATGTACTTGTGATTGTGATTGTGGCTTGTTGAATGGATCGGGTGTTGCGCTTCGACACACTAACTTTGATCAATTGCCACGTTCCGACATAAACGTGGGATTGGTTGCCACATTCCGGCATAAACATTGGATCGGGTACCACGTACCGGTACGCTAATTGTTTGGGTGTGGATTCTATGAGAGGACCATTGACTTGACATAACGGTATATCTTGAGGAATGTGAAATTGTACGTTATTCGTAAATGATGTTGATATTGTCTATGTTCGGTGTATGCATGTTATTATTATGTTGTATTGGCTTATATATGTTGCACTTAGTGGGATTGCTGTGTGATCCTACCAGTACACTGTGGTTGTGTACTGATACTCCACTTGCTCTTTCTTTGTTGAGTATAAGAAATCTTCAGGCGGCTATTGATAGACCTCGTTTAGAAGATCAGTGATCGTTCGAATTCAAGGGTGAGCCAGTTCTTTCGGGCTGCCTTGAGTTCTCTTCTATTGATGTCCACATTTCGGACTTAGACTAGTTCTTTAGATTTCTTATGTTTAGTATGGGGTGTGCCCCTTCTTGTCTAGATTTATGGATCTTGTTAGAGTTTTTTGGCACATTGACTTTCAGGTTCTACGTGTTATTCCGTGTTTTTTTGGTTGATTAGACTTTTTTTGGAGTTTATGGGAACTCCCTATTTCTTTCCTTAGTATTTGAACTTGCTTCCCTAACTTTAAATGCTTTAGTGTTGGTTGTAGTAGTGGTTCTCCCACCGGAGGGTTAGTGTGGGTGCCAATCACGACGATCTTGGTACTGACAATCCTTCTAACTCTTAGGGGTCTCTTTTATCTATTTGCTTAGTCATCATTCATTATCTTACCAACATGTCACTCATACATCATATTTGCACTGTCACACTTATTGAAAATTCATAACCTTAAATTCTTACCTATACCATTTCAAGCCTACTAGACCGTTTTCATATCGAGAACCAAGCATGCATAACAATCCATCTTCACATGCTATTCTGTTAAACATCTACTAGATAAATAAATAAATGGAGAAACAATAGTCCCCCAAAATCTCTTACTAATAGAAGTCAATCTTAATCTTACACTCTATCTACTTATAATACATTACAATATCCATCTTTCACCTATAATCATTACTTATCCATTCATACATCTTACCTATATCCATAGCTCTATATGCATCAAGAAGTTCCAGAATTCTAAAGTAAAGCCTAGATCTATCAATCCTTAACCACTTTTTATTTTTATTAATGTCCTATATCATATAGTTCTTTCATAGTTCAATCATGATCTAAACCATCTCAACCAATGACTTCCTCTCTACCTTCCGTCATGATATCTCTCTCTCTTTCTCTCTCTCTCTCTCTATATATATATATATATAAATATATGATACGGGCCGAATATAATTTCACATATTTTGTTGGAAAATTTACATAAATTGACAACATAAGATATCATAATTCCCTCTCGGATATATCCTTATCCCCTTTCAGATACATCCATCCCCTCTCGAATACATACCTATTCCCTCTTTGATACATCCCTCCCATGAAGTAATATATATCATTTGCAATGTCTTGGACGACCAAGGAATATATTTGAGAGCAATGAAAAAATTGAGATTTTTGTAATTGAGAAAACTTTTGGGATAGGATGTAATTAGCCTCCAAATATATGAGATTTATATACTTTCTACTATTTTTTTTGACTAAACAACTTCAATATATTACTTAATGATCTTTTTCAAATGTTCATACGACATAAATGCATCGTTTACAACCCAAATTGAGAAAGTTGAATTACAAAAAATTCTATGCAGCAACGAAATAGAGAATTGCATTAGATTATGAGTTAAAACATTTCATGTTCGGGAGTACATACAATTTTGATATCTTTGAAAACGTTCATCGATGTTCATATATATTTGCAGGTGGTATCTATTTTCTACAATGTTATCATCTTCTTTTTGTAACATTTGCACCATATGCTTTGCATCTGATAAAATACTAATCATTGATCAACCAATTCATAAAGATCGATTCAAAGTCTTTCAAATCTCTACTGCTTCAACTTAAGTATAATGTGTTTGTAGTGTGCTTTTTTGATGAATTTTGTGCTACATTTTATTATTGTCTTCTATAATAGAAATACTTCTATTTATTTTGATTTTAATATTGAAAGTATTTATTAAAAAAATGATTTCTAGCTTCCAAAACAATAAAAACGATCAGGAAATCAACTTTATTTCTATGTACAATAACAATTATCATAATGTTACATTCTAAATATTGAAAGTATTTATTAAAAAATTGATTTCTAACTCCAGAAAAATAAAAGAAGCATGAAAGCAATTTTATTTCTATATACGATAACAATTATCGTAATGTTATATTCTAAATTACATTAATATTTATTTTTGATACTACACTGTAATAATCATGTCGTAAAAGAAAAGTAGAAAACTCTGAATCTTACCCCCACAAAATAACCAATATAATTTTTTTCCTTTTTCAAGTTATTTTTCTTTAATTTATTTATTTTTTTAGGTTTTTTTTCTTCGTCTATATTTCTCGTGTCCTTTTCTATTAACAGTTTCATTTTTTTGTTTTTTTATTTTTTTATTTTTAACTACTCATTTTTCTTTAGTATGTATTTAATATTTCTTAGAATTTGAATATTAAATTTTTCCTTGTCAGATTTTCCCTGTTAAATAGATTATCATATTTGATATTAAGAAATATCCTATGTAGAAATGAAAATTTTATATTTTTTAATCTTTTGATGAACACATTATCATATTGATAATTTCTTAATAGTCAAACATTGTTCATTCTTTTAGTCATGGAATTTGATATTTCTTTAAATTAATTAAAAAATATTGATACGGCATTTTAAAGACAATTTAATAATCAATATACGAATTTTGTGGTCATATTGTGTAACATAATACTAAAAATATATTTACATAATAATCCTTTAAATTATTTTTAGGAACAAAATATTAGCTATTCAAACACATTTTATTTTAAATTAGTTCAAAATTTTCTTTCAAAAACATGTCAAACAAGCTTAGCATTTATTATTCTTTGTAAAACGTTAGCCAATAGAAACTCTTCATTTTAACACAATTACAAAACTATTTTTACGGGCCAATTTCAAAAGTAAAGACATGTATGGATTCTTCTAGATTTTAATTTTGGCCATTAATTATACTATTATTTCTTTCCTTAAATAATGTTAAAATTAAAAATGTCATTGCTCGTCCTTCTCATGGATATTCTATATAATAAATATGTACTACAGTTTGATAATGTATTATCCTCATCTTTCTGGCTATCACAATTCTAGATTCACACTTCTAATATTGGGTAATTATACTAATAAATTATAAAATCTCAAATCACACTATTTTCTGGGTGACAATACTATGCAAGAATATAGACACATACTTTCTCCTTTCATGAACGCTCTGTGTAAGTTATAGAAGGTTCTACATGCATATCATAATTTAGTTCAACAACATGATTCACATAAATGTGGACGTAAGATTTTGAATTAATTGGATAAAGCATACTAAATGGCTCCTCTCAATCCCTTTGTGCGATAATTGAAATGATGAATTTTATCTTAGAACACCTTATTAGTAGGAGTCAAGCCTTAGTACTTCTATCACCTCGAAGATACGGAATAGTTAGGGAAATTAGAGCAACGCATGAATCATCATATGTTTCTTAAGGGATAGCTCTGATGTAAGGCTAAAAATACATATTTTTAATCATTATTCCCTCACATTTATTATTTATATTTGTCCTTTTTGAGCATGAATTTTATGAATTGTACTAAATTGTGTATTTTATGTGTAGGATTAAATTGATGAAAAAATGAAGAAGTTTGGAACTAAAACGAATTAAAGATGGAAAGTTAAAGAAGGAAATCAAACAGACAGCTTAATGAATTAAATTTATTAAAATAATATATTTATACATACGTGGCCAATGTGAACGAATTGCCAATTCAAATTGAATTTGGCTCGCTGCTGCCACATGTCTATAGCTAACCGCCCCTCTGCCGCCAATAATTTGAAGAAATCCAGCGTGCAATTGGAAACCCATTTTAATTGGGTTTTGTTTTCCTAATTTGTCTTGAACTTAATTATTTTATTTAGGGTTTCTATGTCTATAAATAGGGCATGAAAAATTATTCTTTAGGGAAGCGAAGAACCAAGATACAAGACACAATATAGATTTTCTTCTAGCATAGGAACTTTGGAAGAGTCGCCGTGGAAGCCGGAGAATTGTGGTTTATTCTTTCTTCTCCTTTATTATCTATTTGTATTCATGATTAATAAAAGATAGTTTAGCTATTGTTCTTAACTTTTTTTATGATTAACACAAGCATATTTATTTTAATAAATTTTGATTGTGTTTTTGAGATAATGAGTAGCTAAATTTCATAACTAGGGTTGTGGGAACCATAAACGATTAACACAGTATGAATAATAACTAAGTAATTATTGAATAGTGTTGAAGCATGCATTCATAATTCTTTCATTTAAAAGTCTTTTTAGCGGTTGCAAACGTTAGAACTCGCCTTGTTGCTACTTGCCGGACCAAGGAGGTAATCAACAAGAAAAGAATTATCAACATAGATTTAGTGTGATACTATCTAATAGGCTAGTGTCGATTGGTGC
>JAJOOR010021260.1:0-36667 GCA_036250505.1 Solanum acaule | reverse complement strand
TTTTATGTTTTCTATTCTTCTCTTCTTAAAAACTCAAGTTTGATTTACAGACGTTGACAATCTCAATGTTCAGTGAAATTTGAACACTTCCTAACATCAATGTTAAATTATATAATACTACAACTTAAAACATCCAATTTAGTATATGTTCTATATTTTATATCAATATTTATTTATATTATAGTATATTGAAAGTAAGAACTCCAACAATACAATAATAACTAAATAACTCACTATGGGGGAGGGAGGAGAAAGTATATTGAAGAGGTGTAACTAAGAGATTTTACCTTTCAACAGTAATCATAAGAAAGTTTACATCCACTATTCATAGAAACTTATACTTTATCATTCATTTTTTAATTGTTTACTTTAATTTTTAAATTTTTTATATTCACATTATTTTTAAAAATAGTGTAGTACATGATTTGATATTCACGTGCAACGAACGTGCGTCAAAACTAGTGTTTTTAAACATATGAGCATGAGGTATATATTATTTGGAGTAGTATTGAGCATCGATATGGGGATGAGTTCAGACAACTAAAAATTCTCATAAACCATGTATGCCAACATGGGTAAAGGATCATACTTTTTAGAGGAATCCTTATTGCTTAGTGGATCCACTTAGTTGAGGTGTTCTATATCCCGGCAAGGTATATGATAGTTCTGGCAGTGTGGGTGAGACGCTTTATCATCACGTAGCTCATAGTGATAGTTGTTGGCTAGAGAATCTCCCTAATAGAGTTAAAAATTATATTTTTATTATATCACTTAATATGTTGAGTTCAGAGATGAGTAAGTACTTTTGTAAAGTTTTAATGATTTTGCTTCTTTATTTCTTTACATTCAATTGTGTTTATATCTATAACTAGTGTAGTCCTTTCATTCAGTTATTTGTTATTCAGCTATATTACATACTCGTACATTCAATGTATTGCTGTCATTCGACCTGCATCTATTAATGATGTAGATAAAGGTTCTTAGGATCCTTAGCAAGAGTCCATTGAAATCATTTAGTCAACTTTTGAGTAAGACCTCCTTGCTTCTAGAAGACTCCAGTTCTTATGAGTTGTTACTAGTAGTTCTCTTGAGGAGTCGCGGGTCTTGTCCCGACACTCATCCTTGTATACAGTAAAGACTTCATAGATACACAGTTTTGGAGAGTCATTCAGTTTCAGATGTTTTATTTAAAACTTATGTTTCATACTCAGTATATCCAGTTCTGTTTTGAGATTTAGTAAACTGTTTTTAAACATTTCTTTCAATTTAATGCTTACATATGCTTGAGTTAGTCTTTCGCTTGTAGTCAGCCAGGATGAGGGTTCACTTGGGGACCAACAATGATTCTCGAGTGCCGGCCACGTACAGGGTGTAGGCTCGGGTCGTGACAGACGGGTTGAAGTGGTTTTTATAAAAACTAATGTGGGGCGGCATGGGTTGCGGGTCTATGCGGGTTCAAACTTAATTTTATTTTTTTACATGTTATAAGAGTGATAGAGCATCTATAAGATAGTTTCTTTAAAGTTACTAAAATATTCAAGATAGTAAATGAAAATGGTTCAATCAAACTAATACTCCCTCCACCCCATTTATGTGAGTTAGTTTGACTCGGGACAGAGTTTAAGAAAGAAAGGAAGATTTTCAAAAATTGTGGTGTAAAATGAAAGATAGAAATTTGTGTGACTATGAATCATTTCATTAAGAGTAAAATGTACATTTTAAAGTTAATTGTTATTTAATATGGAAACGCGTCATCCTTTTTTAGACTGAATAAAAAGGAAAGTAAGTTATTTAAACTAGGGCAGAGGGAGTACAATTTTTTACATGCTTCCCAATTTATCTTTAAAAAATAAAATTTTAAGTCATTATCTATTAAATTAATACAACTTAATGAAAAAAAAATATTTTTATTAATTTTATTTTTAGTATCAAACTTAACTAGAAAAGGAAAATATTAAAAAAATTATGCGGAGCGGGGTGGGTTGAAAATGATTTTTCTTTATGCGGGGCAAATTAATTTTTTTCAGATTAAGCTCAACCCGCCCCGCACTGCCCATTTCCATTCCTACGTAAATATAATTAATTAAGTTCACTAAGGAAATATTTTTATCCTTTTATTTTAATTTTCCTCTTTTTTAGTATTTTCACGAATCACATTTAGTGGTACTACTTAGGGAAAACAAAAGCGAAAGAGTTTTACAAGGAATGTAATACTAGTTTTAAAAGGTAAATAGACTTTCCCTATTATTTTTTGTGGGTGTGTTTTTCAATTTTCACAAAGTTACAAAATTTTTTGCCACTTTCAACAAAGATGAAGCCTTCATCAATTCCGGAAGAAATTATTTTTGAAATATTCTCATGGCTTTCTGTCGAGTCTTTAATGCATTTCAAGTGTGTTTCCAAATTTTGTAATTTCCTCGTATCAGAATTAGATTTTGTGGATATACCACAATGCCATGCTATGACTCGTACGAATGGAATCAAATACTTTATGTGTGAAGGTACAAAGTTATATGCAACAGAAGAACGAAAATCCCGTCTTCACATTGAGAATTTTGGTGAAAATCTCGTGTACGATCGTATAATGTACACTAATGGTTTGTTTTGCTGCTCGATGATATTTGAGGAGCGTTTTGCAATTTGGAATCCTTGTACAAAAGTTGTTAGATATCCTCCCCGCCTCGGTGAGTACTTCGATAAAATAGATCACTTTGAGTATTTCTATTCAATGAGTTTTGATCCAGAAGAGAAGACGTATAAAGTTTGGGATAAGACACAAGTACCCCCTAGACTATGACCGAAATCCCAGAAACACACCTTAACTAAAATAAGGTCCTATTACCCTCCTGAACTTATTTTTTTTCTAATTTTGTACACCTTTTGTACGTGGCACACTCGATGACTCCACACAATTGAGGCGAGTGAGAGATATTCGGATGCCACGTAAGCCAAAAAGATGCACAAAATTACAAAAAAAAAATGGGTTCAGGGGGTAATAGGACCTTAGTTTAGTTAAGGTGTGTCTCTAGGATTTCGGTCATAGTCTAGGGGTACTTGTGCATTTTCCCTATAAAGTTTTGATGATAGTTAGTGAACTTTCAAGAAGTTGGGTATTTACTTTAGGTACCAATATATCATGGAGAGAGATTAAAGGTAATACTGATTTTTTTATCAGTAGAAATAATGCAATTTGCGTTAGTGGAGTTATCTATATAATGCGTGATTAGGGCAAGGGTAACCCATTAATATTAGCCTTTGATGTTAAAAATGAAAATTTCAGAACTATTACATTGTGGAATTCATTAGATTACAGTGGGTATTGTTATGCAAAAGAATTGAATGGCAAATTAGCTGTCTTGTATGTTAAGAAATTGTTCAAGGGAGACTATATGGATTTGTGGATTTTAGGGAAAGAAGAATGGGAGAATCATATCATTCCAATGCCAAAAAAATGGATAACATTTTGCAGCTCTAGTGATGGGGATATTTTATTCACCATTTCCGAGTCACATCAACTCATTTGTTTCTGTTACGATGTCATGAAAAAGAGTTTGAAATATTTTGATATTCAAGGGCTTTCGGAACGGAGTTTGATATGTGGCATTTATAGTTATGTTGAAAGCCTCTTCCCAGTTGAAAAAATATGCAATAGTGCTTGACTTTTGCTCTCTATAGTTTATATTTTTTTCTCAAATTAGAATTATATGCTGATTTTGTTTTGATCGCGATCTTGTGGTATGATTTAAATTATTCACGTCTACTTATTCATGCCTTAATTAGCTACTTTGCACTCTGCTCTTCTTTGTATTTGAACAGAGTATAATTTCTTTATTAGAAAAAGGTCTATTAGTATTTTGTGAATTGCTTCGTCGTCAAGTAGTGAACGTCCTCTAGGGATCATGACAATACCTTCTTGAACCTTTACGAGGAAAAGGTTCCCAAGAACACAAAGATTGAATTTAGAAATAGGATACATACTAAGGATTTGTCGAGCTTGTCTAACAGCATGAGGGTTGTTGTACAAACTGAAACGCTTTACATATTGCAATGACTTTTCAAAGTTCGCATTGTAGTCATCTTTATTGCTGGTGCAAAAGTCTCCTTATAGTCAACACCATACTCATATTTGTTACCAAGGACCATCAATTAAGCTTTGTACGGATCAAGAGTTCTATTCAAATGAATTCTTGACATATAAACCCATTTACATCCAATGGTTGAGGAGAAGTATCAAATGGCCAATCAATTTTGATATGGGGTAAAGTTGATCGGCATCGCTCATACACAAATAAAAACTTGAACTGCTTAAGAGCAAATGACAAATATTCAAAAGTAGGATGAAGACGAGAAATAGAAGATGACTCAACATGAGAAGGAAATAAATAGAGATTCTCAAAGAAAACAACATTTCTAGAAACATGAAATTTATTACAACTTAGATCAAAGCAAATAAAGTGTTTCTGCAATGTAATATAACTCATAAAAACACATTTAGTAGGCCGAACAAAAAGTTTATTGGGCTGAGAAGGAGACAGATTCACAAAACAAACACAACTAAATGTATGAAAATTATCATAACTCGAATTTTGGTGATAAAGACGATAATATGGAGAATTAATATTTAACACTTCAGATAGCATCATATTTATTAAATAGACAGTAGTATACAAAGCTTCAACCCAGTATTTAGATGGGACTTAGGA
Source organism: Solanum acaule (assembly GCA_036250505.1). Classification (NCBI taxonomy): domain Eukaryota; kingdom Viridiplantae; phylum Streptophyta; class Magnoliopsida; order Solanales; family Solanaceae; genus Solanum; species Solanum acaule. The sequence goes on along the minus strand of JAJOOR010021260.1, from coordinate 31,964 downwards.
TTCAATCAATAAAGTATGAGTTATGTCCAAAAGATGATATTTTTATGTTCAGCAACCCCATTTTGTTGTGGCGTATATGAACAAGAGTGTTGTGAGATAATTCCTTTCTAAAGTAAGAAACTATTGAATTCATTAAACATATATTCTCCACCAGATTAGGATCGTAACATTTTGATGTAGGTAAAAAATTGAGTCTCAATGTAAGCCAAAGATGTCTTGAATATGGAGAACACTTCAGATTTGAATCAGAGAAAATACACCTATGTAAACTAATTATAATCATCTATTAATGTTACAAAGTACTTGAAATGAGTATGAGAAATAATTGGTTAAATACCCCCAAACATCACTATGAAGGAAATCAAAACACTTCATAGTACAACTACCAAAATTAGGGAAATGACGAATTTTATTTTTGTCTAATTTACAAGTAGACCAATCAAAGGGAGTTGCTGAAAAATTTACTTTTATTTTTCAATTGGCCAGATTTTAAAAAGTGAGACAACACAAAAGAATTTGGATGTCTTAGATACTTATGCCAAACCTCGATTTTAATAGCTATAGAAATACAGGCAAAAGATAGAACACAAGAAATGAAATATAGGAAACAATCTTCTAACTTTAGTCCCCTTCGTGGTTATTATCCCCAATACCTGATCCTACACAAGACAAACATTATGAGAAAGATTCATATTACAATTGTTATCTACCAATAGGTCAACTGAAATAAGATTACCAGAGAGCTTTGGTTAATATCTCCAACCATGATAACGGGTAAATTAGTACCGTTTGACAATCTTGATTTGTGATGGACTGTGATACTCACAAATACTTTTAGCATACTAGTTGAGTTGGTCATATGATTGGAAGCGACATAATCAACAAGCCAAAAATTAGATGTAATATTGTTACCTTGTAACCCCAAAGCTAAAAAGGATGACACCGTTATTTGTTGCACCATTTTAGAAGTATGAACTTATCAGCTGCTTGAGTTAAAAGATGAGTTATCAGAAGTGGAACCATTTATCACAACATGAAAAAGCGTTGATTGTGTGGTTTTAAGGACGTGTGGGATACTTTTTTATATTATGACCATTTTATTTACAATAAATGGAAAGCTTCTTATCATAATTGCTAGCAATATGACCATATTCCTTGCAACTATGGCATTTAGCTTTTCTCATATCCTTGCCCTTTCCTTTTTCTTAAGCAGTAAATGCAACACTGTAGACATTGTCTTGATTGAAATCATTTTGTGTGAGAAGACGTTGCTTTTCTCAAGGTGATTCCCTAAAATAGATATCCAAGGAGGGTGACAACTCATGATTCATCAAGTTAGAGCGAACACTTTACAAATCAAATCACAATTTAATAAAAACTTATCTTACTTGCTTTGCTCATGGACTGGTTGAATTATAGAGAGAGATTCGACATGTATTTTAGCATAAACAATATTAATGAATTTAGACCATAAGTTCTTAAATTGAGAAAAATAATCCTAAATAGAGAGACATCCTTGAGAGTAATTAGCAATTTCATGCTCTAGTTGAAAGCGATAACGCTTGCATCCTCTGTATTACCGCGGCTGCTGGCACAGAGTTAGTCGATGCTTATTCCCCAGATACCGTCATTGCTTCTTCTCCGGGAAAAGAAGTTCACGACCCGTGGGCGTTATAGTTAATGACCTGAAAGAAGTCACTAGCTTCTTGCTATCGAGCGTGCCTTAGCCTTAGTTTACAAGGAAGCTTTGTCGTACTTAGAATGCATCTTGATAGTAAAACTTTGGTAAATAATCTCACATGGACTTTGTAATCTTGTATGATGTAAGATTAAGGACACTAAGAGGGTTAGTTGACTCTAAAATCTAAGTCATCTTCTGATCATCTTTGACCTTCCACTAACCTAACTTTTAGGATCTGTAGGAGCAAGATCACTTCCATCTATATGACCCCATAAATTCAGTGACAAATAATTGAAACTGAAATTCCCAAGCAGAATATTCTTTTTCAGTGAAACAAACATTGATGGACTCAAAGTGATGTAAAATCATATTTTTTGAATAACAAAATCTAAAACATATAAGATGGAAAAATACGTAGAATAATCAAGTCCAAGAAATCTAAGTATTTAGGACTAATTGTTGATGAACATCCAAGAAAACAAAAAAATCCATTTTTTTTTTTGAAAGTAACCAAATATCAAATACTATGAATCTAAGAAGAGAAGACTCTAATTTTATGTCAAGACTGAAGAACAGAGAAAACATGAGATAAGCTGAAGAATGATTGTCTCAATTCATTTGTCCAAATACAAAAGAATACAACGTTATTTATGCACATGATAAAATATGCTACATTTACTGTAAATCCTACAAATTTATGTGCATAATTTTCTACAACTAATGCTACACAATATTCTATACTAACTGTAGTATCTCGAATAATTAATGTAGTTATTCTACAACTAATTCTACACAATATTCTACAACTAATGCTACACAATATTCTACACTAACTATAGTATCTAGAATATCTTAACATAGATCATAAAGATATTCTACGATGTGTCCATCATGCTAATTAACAAAGGGAAGTAAAATTTACTATAATGTAAAGTAGATTAAAGTTGAGATGAATATAATCTATAACTACTACACTTAGAATTCTCTCAATAGAGATCCAATTGTATACAACATTCACAACTCAAAAACATAATACACTTTGTAGCGAAAATTATACAAGCAATTGTTTGTGAAGTGGTAGAGGGTATACCAGTGTGAAATAAACAGATGGCGCATTTTGCAAACTTAGTTAATTAGACTTCCGGAATTTGAAAGAGAACATAAGTTTTAAATCATTCATGTGTGTGTAACCATCAAGAAGAACAAAGAATTATTTGATGAAATATGGCAACAATATTATGACAACATTAACAAAAGACTAGTATAAATCATCGTGAGCTATAATAAAAGGACTTAATTCATCAAATTTCAGTCGCTGGCCTACATTTCCTAAGACAAATTCACTCTAAACTGGCTAGTAATTAATTAGGATCAAAATGAACATCAAAGAACAATACCGAACATATACACCAATGTCAATTAAAAGCAAAGCATACAAAGGAAGTTGAGAAATGCATCGACTGTATTAAGATTACCAAACATGCATGATATTAAGATCACATATATATGCATAAGGGGAAAATGATAAAGGGAAGAAAAAGATAAAAAGAGGATCCAAACCTCATGCTGCACATTCAACACAATATGACTTTGCAACATTGAGAAATAAATTATGAGTATTTTTATGCAATATTATTAATGTAGATGAAGATCAAAGGTCAAACAATTAAGTTGGAAATTGATGGGTCTTTATAATTTTTGGCTAAAAAATCTTTAATAATTTGATTCTTTTCATCTTCCCTTACTTGAGGTCCCTTATTTAAGTCACCCAAAGAGCAATTGAATTTGCAAATCCCATTGAATCTTTTTACTCAAATATGGCGGCGAAACCGTACAAGGCTTTGCTTGTTAGTCCACAAGATCTTCCTATAGATTACTATGGCTTCATATCCGTCATCTTCGGCGTCTTTGGTGCTATGTTTGTTGGTGTTTTTTAAAAATGGGGCAGCACAAAAAGATTGAAAATTTCTCTCAATGGATTGAAATGACTTTCAATAGCTTTCAATAATTTTATTAAGCATTGAAGGGATTTAAATAGCCAAAATAAAACACATAATCTGCATAATTTAAAATTTAAACAACCTAAAATATCTCAACAACATAAACAAACTAACTAAAATTCAAAATTCAAATTTATTTAAACTAAATAACTTATTTTGCTAAAAGTTACTGCAGTAACTAAAAGCAAACTTCAACACTCCTTCTTTGCTTTAGTTACTGCAATTGAAAAGAATGCTCCTCCTCAATTTTTGCTTTGGTAGTTGATGCTGGATTTTTTTCATTGTTTTTGAACATGCAAAATTTCTTCTTTTGATTTTGTTCTTCAAAAACACATGCGATGACATTGTCTTGTGTAGAAGGTTTTTTGAAAGTGCTTTAATATGAACTTTTGTATGATTTGCAAAGAGAGATTGTAAGGGTTTTTCTTCCATCACAACCTCACATATCACATAGGTTTCAAAATATGGTTTTATTCTCACAGACCAAATTTGATAGTTTTCGTTTGTGAAAATTTGTGGGGCATTCAAAGAGAGATTGTTGCTTGCCATTTTTTTGGTTAAAAAATGATTTAGAAAAGCCTGTGCGTTGAAAAAAGAACTGGTTGAAAAGGTAGCCTTGATGGGTTAAAATGGGTAGCCCTGATGGGTTAAAAAGGTAGACCTTACGGGTTAAAAATGTATGATAGTTCTTTGGAAGATTTCACAGATCTTTTAAGATCAATGGAACTCTGATACCACTGTTGGTGTTTTTTAAAAATGGGGCAGCACAAAAAGATTTAAAATTTCTCTCAATGGATTGAAATGACTTTCAATAGCTTTCAATAATTTTATTAAGCATTGAGGGGCTTTAAATAGCCAACATAAAACACATAATCTGCATAATTTAAAATTTAAACAATCTAAAATATCTCAACAACATAAAAAACTAACTAAAATATAAAATTCAAATTTATTTAAACTAATTAACTTATTTTGTTAAAAGTTACTGCAGTAACTAAAAATAAACTTCAACAATGTTATCAGATACAAGATTTGCTTGTGGCTTATTATATTCAGTGTGCAATTCCTAGCTAACATAAGGAATGTGGAAAATGATCTTAAGTAGATCTCAATGGCTATGATGTTTGGTATCACGGGTCTCATAACAAACTACTTGGGTGTTAGTCCCTGGGCAAGCAAGACAACTTGATAGAATTGTTTCAGGCACAAAACTCATTTATAAGAAAATGTGGATGTCGTCATGAAATATTTGCAATCTTTTGATGATTCTTAGCTAAATGAAGTTGTAGAATAGGTTTTTGTTTTTATAGTTTGAGCTCTTTTTACAGGTCTATTCTGTCCCAAGTTCTAATGGCTCTAATACTATGAAACACTGTCAAAATTATTACTGTGGTGATATAACATTTTGTTAGTGAATTCAGGTTTCTATATCTTAACTAATGTCTTGTAATGTTGGAAGCAGCTAAAGATTGGCTCTTGTTCAATATTCTACCTCCATTTCTACATTTCTCTGTTAGATTTCATGCAAAGGTTAAAGAATAAAGAAGATCAAAAAGTTGTTGAAATGGTCGATCATTAGAATTGTTTGATAATAATTATATGAGACAAACATGCAACACACGTTCTCAAAATCTAGTAGTATATAAAGTTGAGTTTTAGTCGTAATTATTAAGGTACCTTAAGCTTTTTAGGACCATCACAAACTTGGATGTCATCGTATTAAATTTTCAGCTGTGTTTTTGATACCTGTAAGACCTTACACCTGTATCAGTAGCCATTCATGCCACTACCATGGAAAAGAACCTCTAGGTTGCCATGAACTTATATTCTAGATGTTTTCATGATCCTCACAAATACAGGGACCCGGTCCCTACAGAGTGCGCTCGTCCAGATTCAAAATAGGGTATAACCGTAAAGCTGTCATGTCAGGTGGTAGGTGAAAAGTGCAGTGTACTGCACCAATATGAAGATCAGACGGGATTGTCTATTTCAGTGGCTCACAAATGCAGGGACCCGGTCCCTGGCAGAGTTCTCTCCATCAGATGTATAATGGGGTACTACTGTAAAGCTGTCCTGTCAGTGGTTGGTGAGGTGCCAGCGTATTGAACCAATCAGAATGGACGAGGTTGTTTACCCAACGGTTAATAATTCGTTATGGTTGATATTTTCAACTTGACAAACAACATATTAAATTCATTCATTCAAAAGAGGAAGAGAGCCAACAAGCCTTTCAAGAACTCACAAAGAACATTGCAAGGGACCTGGTCCCTGCAAGATTGCGTATATGAAAAGGCGACAAGACAGCTGTCAGAAAACTTGCCACCTCTGATGTGGTAGGTGTACAACTTTTATGAACAACAGGACTTCAGCCAATAAGGTCGTCTCGAGGAGTTTGTGTTTATTTTATATAGTCTCTTCTCAAAAACACAAACTCAAGATTTGGCAAACAAAAACTTACAAGCTTAAAAAGACAAAGCCATCTTCAAGTAAGTAGTCAAGCACAAGAACACATACAATAAGGCCCTGATCAAGTGAAGGAGTGCTTTCCGTACCTGCTATTGTTCTTGAATGTTTGTATTGAGATAAACTTGTAGGATTCGTTTCACTCTTGTTAGAAATGTTTCAAATCTTTGTTTGAGTCTTTGTAAGAACATTGGTAGAGTCAACTTTGTGTCTTACAGTTAAAGTCTATATTAATCTGTGAGGGTTAGTAGAGTGGGCAACAGATGCATTGATTTGGCTCGTTAAGTAATAGGTTGTAGTATTTAGTGTTGAGATTAGGAGGTTAATCTCAGTGTGTGGTTGTAAGCTGTGTTTTACTTTTGCTTGAGAATATTAGTAAAAATAGTTTGAAAATCCTGTGTGACAGGTCGTGGTTTTACTCCCTTGAGCAAGGAAGTGTCAACGTAAAACTCTTTTGCCTATTTTTATGTTGTGCTATTTATTTTCTACACTTTTATTTTGTCGGGGACATGGTCTTGTGAACATTGGTGGACATGTACATTCCAATAATTGGTATCAGAGCTTGGGCTCTCTATCTGGTTAACACCAAGAGATAGGTTCCTGCAAGGAATGGCGACACCACTGAACCTGCAAAAAAGTCAGTTCCCCACAAGGCCACTGCTATTTGATGGTCAATTCTATAGACACTGGAAGATTCGAATGAGTGACTATCTCATGGGAGGACATTGAATTATAGAGTGTCATATGTAAAGGTACTTATGTGCCAACTATGGAGGTTAAAGATGGACAGGTCACAAGAGTCATTCCAAAAAATCGACAATAATACAATGACTCTGACAAAAGATTAGTCCAGAAAAACCACAAAGCTATGAAGCTGCTGATGTGTGGCATCAGTATGAATGAATACGATCTGATCTCATTGTGTGAATCAACCAAGGAAATCTGGGATCGGTTGAGAACAACGTATGAGGGTACTGAGGAAACAAGGAGATCTAAGCTAGATCTCTTTACTACTCAGTTTGAAAGTTTCACCATAACAGAAGGTGCATCCATTCATGAAATGCGTACCAGATTCTCCACCATTACAGATTCGCTTATGTTCCTTGAAGAACCAGTCCCTGTGCGCAAGCAAGTCTCTAAGATACTGGAAATTCTTCCCAGATCTTGGACAAATGATTTTGTGTTTGGAAATGAGACGAGGGATCATGATGTGGTGACTCTGAATGTACTATTTGAATATCTTCAAGTTCATGAGATGCACAAAAAAGGAGAGGGTCTCATTCTCAGGGGTAAAGACAAGAGGACAAATCTGATAGATGAGGCTGATCAGAACAAAAATGCTAAAAGAGACGAATCACTTGATTCCATGGTGTCACAAAGTGAAACCCCTGAAATAGATGAGAACATGGGCTATTTCGCTCAAAGATTTCAAATTTTTTTGATAGAACATGGAGGTTTCATGAAGAAAGAAAATCACAACAATGCTAGAAGCTCTAGTGACGTATGTTACCAGTGGGATCAACTAGGTCACTCCATTAGAGACTGCTCTATGCACAAAGCTGACCACGGAGAATATGTCAAGTCTGGAGAAAGTAAAGACAAAGAGGGGGACCAGGTTCGCGACAAGCCAAGTAGAATATAAGCCTTTTTTCAGGCAGTGAAGAAGGATCTGGCTGCATGGGAAAATTCTTCAAGTGATTCAGATGATTCTGAGCACTCTAATGATGCTTTCATGGCAAAGTCAGATGAGGAAGATGCTGATGAAAAGGTAACCCTATCATATTTCAAGAAAAACTTGAATACTTTTTCTACCAGTAAATTGAAAAAGCAAGCTGTTGTACTACTTGATTTGATAAGTGATCTAACAATTGAAAATGATCTCATGAACAATAGCCTAGACATCTCTCAAGATGGAAAAATTACTTTAGTTGCCCAAATATCTGATATTTAAAATCAAATGGTTGTTCTAGAAGTTGAAAATCTAAAAATGAAGGAAAAGATGAAAGGGGTAACTAATACAGTTTTTAAAGGAAAGATCGAGGCAATCATCTTGTAGCTGGAGCTTGAACATAAGCTGCATACTACTGAAATGAAGATGGAATTGGCTTTAGAAAGAAATCTTGAGTTGGAGAGGGACCTGGTCCGTGTAAAAGAGGAACTTGAAAAATCCCTCAAATGGACCAATTCCTCTCAGATCCTTACAAATCTAATTGGTCAAGGCAACAACAGTAGAAGAGGGCTAGACTGTGAGACAATAGATCACCCATACAATACTCACAGCAAATCTGTTTCTAATGCTGATGATCTGATATATGTGCATTGTGGTCGAGATGGACATCTTAAGAGAGATTGTCCTGTTTTGAAAAAATATGAAGGAAGTTCGTCAAACTATTCCAAATAGAGGAATAGACTGAAGAAATGACTTGGTCCTGCTTATGGTCCTAAGTTGAAGAAAACCATTCTCCCTCACTGAACAAAATATTTTCTTATCACTCCGTTATCTGCTTACTGGGAACTCCGTCTTAAATGGGTCCCAAGGCTAACAAGTGATTTGCTATGCAAGTGAGAGGAGGTAGTAACAGTCAGTGTTGGTTCATGAATAGCGGTTGTTCAAAGCACGTGACTGGAAAAACTAAAAACTTCCTCTCTCTCTCAAGGCACTTCAAGGTGGAGGTGTCTCTTTTGGCAGCAATAAATGGTACATTCTTGGTGTAGGGAGGACTTGAAAATCTGTGGAATACTCCATTGAAGTTGTGTACTATCTCAATGGTTGAAGTATAATCTTTCAAGTGTTTCACAGATTTGTGATGAACAAAAATGAAGTCAAGTTCTTATCATATAAATGTGTGGTCACAAACTTACTCTCTCGGGTGATGATCTTGACAGAAAAGAGATGCAAGAACATGTATATTACTGATCTGAATGCTGCTCGTAGTGACAGTCTCACTTGCCTTAGTGCTCAAGGTGAGAATGCTGAGGTATGATACAAGAGACGTGCTCATGTGAGTGCTTTTATACTGCACAAACTTGTGTCAAGGGACCTAGTCCTTGGTCTGCCCAATTTTTTTTTTGTAGATGACAAAGTTTGTAATGGTTGTGTTAAAGAGAAGAAGATCAGACCATCCTTCAGGTGGAATAAGCAGGCTTTTAATCTTTCAAAGAACTTTTGGGCTGGAGTGGTGAATACTACATGTTTTGTGACCAAAATGATGATATTGAGAAGTTTGATCTCAATGGTGATGAAAGAATAGGTGAGGGATATTCTTCCTCTAACAAGGCTTACCAGGTGCATAAATACAAGAATTGTGCATTGAAGAAAGTGTTCATATGATTTTTGATGAGTCTGGAAGAATATAAAAGCTGCAAAACAAAGAAGTTTTTGAGATGGAAAAGCTTCTTCAGATTCAGAGAGATGGGCTAAACAGTTAGCTTGCTGAAGAATGTCCTCTTGGTGAATCCATCAGTCCCAAGGAAGCTGATGTAGATGATGAACTTGATGAGGGACCAGGTCCGGTAGACATTGCTGAACAAAGATGATGCAGTTCAAACTGATAATGTAAATTCTAGAGGTGAAAATGAAGAAGCTGATCAAGATCAGTTTGAAAGAAGCAAAGTATGACACTCAGTTTCCCGACCAGTTGACAGGTTGTCCAAGTTCCTCTCAACAATGGTTTCGAAAGAGGTAAAATTGACAAAATCCTCTTTTTAAATCACAAGGAAGGGAGTTGTTGATTATTCAAGTACATATTAATGATATCATCGTTGAAGCAACCTTTGAGGTTGTGTGAAGAGCTTGTTGCCCTCATGAATAGTGAGTTTTGAAGTGAGCATAATGGAAGAATTAAATTTCTTCTTGGATCTGTCTATCAAGCAAACTTCCAAAGGTACCCTTGTTTGTCAAGAAAAATTCATCAAGAAGCTGCTCAAAAGTCTTAAAGTGCATGAAGTCAGGATAATGTTAAAAAGGGGTAATGTCATCATGAAGTTTTGCAAAGACAGGGACCTGGTACCACCTCAGAGAAGTTGCTGAAAAGGTTTCATATTATGGATGCCTAGACAATTCATACTTCTATGGGCACTAACTTGAAGCTGGATGCTGATGAACCTGGTTCAGAGATTCCATTCTTGTGCAAAGGAATCACATTTGAAGGCAACTAAGAAAATCTTGAGACATTTAAAGAAGACAGGGGACTCGGTTCTTTTTTGTCCATCAGGAGACTTTTTGATTTGGAGTACTTGATGATGCTGATTATGCTAGGTATCAAGTTGATAGAAAGAGTACCTCAGGAGTGGCTTATGTTATAGGCTGATCTCTTACTCATGGGGAACTAAAAGGCAAGATTCAGTTGCTCTTTCAACAACTGAGGTAGAGAATGTAGCAAATGCAGCTTGATGTGCTCAACTCTTGTGGATCAAGCAACATCTTGAATCGCTTTTGACTGAGATAATCAAACTGATGTGGGAATGCTAAAACCTGATTGAATGGATCATGCCTGAAACAATCAACCCTCTCATGACTATGCAAAGGGAGCAGCTTTCCTTGTTTTTCAGTTATGTATGTTTTAGCAAGTTCAGTCTCATACCTTTTATAGGTATACACACATGTCAAAAGGGCTGAAGGAAAAGGGAGGTCAGGACAGATCAAGGCAATCACATTCAAACTACAGAGAGGGACCCGGTCCGCTATCGAAGGTTAGCGCTCTTAACATTGCATTTGAATTATGCATGAGGACCATTGCAATTGCCACATGTCTGTCATTCATGTATCTGATCATTCTCCCATCATTTAAATGCCAAGATGACTCTTCCTTTCACACGATACACCCTTTCACTTCCTTTATACTCCATATTTCTTTCCATCTCCCCAAAAAATTCAAATTTCCTTCCAAATATCAAAGTTTTTTGAAACCCTCCTTTCTCATCTCTCAAAAACTCTTCAAATGTTTAAACCCTTTGTTCTTACTGGAGAATTTTCTGATGAAGATGTTTTTAAGTATGAAGAGGGACCTGGTCCAATAAGCAAAAATAAGAGGGTGGAAAATATGATTTTCAAAAAGGAAGAGGTTGATATTCTGAGGACTCAAAGTATTCTAAATAGGAAGGTGTCTGGTTTGTTTTTTTAAAAAAATAACAAAAATTTAAAATTTTTGAGAAGGTTCCTCAATTATTAATCTATTCATCTCGGAGGCCTTGAGTAAGTTTGATTTTACCAATCTTTCTGCTATGAGAAACTTAGGCTAGTGCTGGAAGCTATGACAATTGCTCTTGCTAACATGGATACTGAAATGGTTTGCCTAAGGGCTCAGCTTCTGAAATAGCACTATCAGAGGGACCAGGTTAAAAAAAAACTGGTAGCCCTGAAGGTTCAACATGAAGCTTGAGCAACAAAGCATGTTGGACTTTAAGAGAGGAGTCTAAAAATCCATGCTAAGGGATATGATCCAGTAATTCTCTTCTTCCAATCCCTTGCTCCTAAGTCATCCCCTTTCTTCCTACATTCCCATGTCAGTCTTGCTCGTTTTCTATCGAAACTCAGTGGGCGTTGTCTAGTTCTCATTCGTAATTATATGTGCAATGCTTTGATTGCTGATCTCTTATTTTTGAATAAAAAATACCTTGTTTCTACTGACTTGTCTCATTACTTTATGCATTTTCACTCATGCTCAGTGTTGCCCAAGTGTCCATGAATTTGCTTGAACTGCATTTATGTCAACTTGGTTTACTTCTTTAACCCTTTTTTATGATGTCAAAAGGGGAATTTTTTTAAGGTATGAGATCAATAATGTTAGTTACTTGAAGAAGACATGGTCATGCCGATAGGGGGAATCAATGCTAGCTACTTGAAGAGGACATGGTCATGCCAATAGGGGGAAGAAGTTGAACAAGTCTGTCATCATCAAAAAGGGGGAAAATGCTATTTTGTTGTTGATGTGAAGTTTTGATGATTTGACAAACTCTGGGAACTGATGCAAAAAGGGGACTAATCCAGTTACCTGAAGAGTCATGTTGATTGGGGGAACTGTTGAAAGGGGGAAGAAGGTAAATACATCTGTTATCATAAAAATGGGGGAAAAATGTTATTTTGTAGCTGATGTAAAGTTTTGATGATTTAACAAACTTAGAGATCTAACAAAGAACCAGATCCTTGTTATTGGGACTGACGACAATGAAATGAATGAATAAACTCAGTGTGAGGAATATTTGTGTGTCATCATCAAAAATGGGGAAAATGTTATATTCTAGATGTTTTCATGATCCTCACAAATACAGGGACCCGGTCCCTGCAGAGTGCGCTCGTCCAGATTCAAAATAGGGTACAACCGTAAAGCTATCATGTCAGGTGGTAGGTGAAAAGTGCAGTGTATTGCACCAATAGAAAGAGCGGATGGGATTGTCTATTTCAGTGGCTCACAAATGCAGGGACCCGGTCCCTGGTAGAGTTCTCTTCATCAAATGTATAATGGGGTACTACTGTAAACCTGTCCTGTCAGTGGTTGGTGAGGCGCCAGCGTACTGAACCAATCAGAATGGACGAGGTTGTTTGTCCAATGGTTAATAATTCTTTATGGTTGATATTTTCAACATGACAAACAACATATTAAATTCATTCATTCAAAAGAGGAAGAGAGCCAGCAAGCCTTTCAAGAACTCACAAAGAACATTGCAAGGGACCTGGTCCCTGCAAGATTGCGTATATGAAAAGGCGACAAGACAACTGTCAGAAAAGTTGCCACCTCTGATGTGGTAGGTGCACAACTTTTCTGAACATCAGGTTGTCAGCCAATAAGGTCATCTCAAGGAGTTTGTGTTTATTTTATAGTCTCTTCTCAAAAACACAAATTCAAGATTTGGCAAACAAAAACTCACAAGCTTAAAAAGACAAAGCCATCTTCAAGGAAGAACTCAAGCACAAGAACACATACAACAAGGACCTGATCAACTGAAGAGGTGCTTTTCGTACCTGCTGCTGTTTTTGAATGTTTGTATTGAGCTAAACTTGTAGGATTCGTTTCACTCTTGTTAGAAACGTTTCAAATCTTTGTTTGAGTCTTTGTAAGAACATTGTTAGAGTCAACTTTGTGTCTTACGGTTAAAGTCTATATTCATCAGTGACGGTTAGTATAGTGGGCAATGGATGCATTGCTTTGGCTCGTTAAGTAATAGGTTGTATTACTTAGTGTTGAGATTATAAGGTTAATCTCAGTGTGTGGTTGAAAACTATGTTTTACTTTTGTTTGAGAAGATTAGTAAAAACAGTTTGAAAATCTTGTGTGACAGGTCATGGTTTTACTCCCTTGAGCAAGGAGGTTTCCATGTAAAACTCTTGTGCTTGTTTTTACATTGTGCTATTTATTTTCTGCACTTTTATTCTGTCGGGGACCTGGTCCTGTGAACACTAGTGGACGCGTACATTCCAACATTTTGGGTTTTGCTACTTGGTTTTTAGGAATTGGCTTTCTGATAGCAGAATATAATGACCACTCTCACATATACTTCTACTCCCCCTAGGTCCTTGCGTCGAAGGATCTTCTCAGGTTATATTTTTTTAGACCTCATCAAATATGTGACCAACCATTAAAACACTTCTTCTCTTTTCACGTTTTGGAGTAACAACTGGATAAGGTAAGTCAAATTTATGATAATGTAAAGTAAATTAAAGTTAAGATCAGAATAATTTATAGCATTCTTTCTACAGAGATCCAATTGTAACAAGTGAAAACAAGGACGTTCAAGGTCTACAATTTCATAGGCGGCAGCTATATGGTAGATCATGTATAAGGTGTAATCATAATCTTTATGAGAATGTAAGCTTTAAATTCTTCATGTGCATATAATCATCAAGAAGAACAAAGAATTCATTGCTGAAATATGGAAACTATATTTTGACAACATTTACCAAGTACATCAAACCAAAGACTAGCATAAACAATACAACAAAAATAACTTTAAGTGGCAATAATTAATTGGAATTCACCGAGTATAACTGAATATTTTTCATAAATCAAATATTCATCTCATTCATATATATAAGCAAATGAGGATTCACAAAGTACAACTGAAACTTGTTTGAAACAGGAAAAAAAAAAGGACCTTTATGCTGGAGAAGTCGGCGCGACAAACAAAGTTAGTGAATGAAAACCTCCATAGACCATAGAGTTGCCAGTTTGTTTGTGAAGAAAAAGGAGGAGTTGAGTTGCTAGCTTCTTCCCTTTTTAGTCTTTAGAGTAAAGTGTTGTAGCTCCCCATTCATGTGGGTAGAGCTGTTAATCTGAGCTGGCCTACTTCATTCGGGCTTAGCCCTTATAGGCATTGGAATTTGGCAAGTTAGGCCGAACTGATCTAGTTTTTTTCGAGTTAAAAAGCAGTCAGCCCAAACCAATATGTACATGGGTTGCAGGTCGTGCCAAGTCATCCTACTTTTTTTAAAATATATTATTATAATTTTTTAAATTAAATTATAATTTATAAATATTAAAATATATCCATAAGAGTACAATATTACATGGTATTAGTGTTACTACTTATTAACCAAAATCTACAAATTAAATAAACTTTATAATATTATTAAGTTTGACTTCAAGTATAAATAACTAGTTAAATAGAAATATTAAACTAATTATTTTTCAATGATCACAATAAAACACAAAAAAATTATGGCAATATTCCAACCATTAAAAGTGAAAAATGAACTCTTGAAAAACATTCATGAAACTCATAGCGTATCCAACACCAACACATCATCTTCATCAAGCACATATGAATTAGCTTGTGGCAAGGTTGTCTTAACATCTTCATAATCATCTCCAGTTTATATGCAATATCAATTAGTTAAACATTAAAAAATAACTAAATTTCAGAACTACGTATAAGATTTAAATGTACACAAAAAAGTATTACAAGTTTGAGAAAAACCATGCAACTAGTATTGAGTAACAACAAGTGTTTGGATAGTTTCATGATGGATGAAACTTCTATACTTGGTGGGAACACGTCCACCAATGTTGAATGATTATTATGATGATACAATAGTAATATGAATTTTAAGTACATGATTCTAAATTTTAATATGTATACTTTGAATAGACTTTGAGTTTGAACTTTTTTTATTTTTAATACTCTATTTTATTTTTATTTTTAATTATTTTTATCTAGTCCACGGGGAGCCAACCTATATTGATCAAGCCCCATAGACCAGCATACTTATCCGGGTCAGGTGAAAAACTTTTTTTCTTAAATAGATGCCAAAAATCTTTAGCCTAGTCCTTTTAATCATGGGTTAGGCCAGACCAGCCCAACGGGCCAAGCTCATGTTGACGACTCTACATTTGGGTCTCTCTCTTGCGGTTTTATAGATTAGGTTTAGGGTGTAATGTGGTAAATCTTTTGAGGTGTAATCTTCCTAAAATGTCCTCACGGATTTTGGATAAGATCAAAACGCTTGGAGGAAAAGAGTGGAATATTCCCCTCTCCAATGGAATATGCCTTTGATAGAGATTGAAATAAAATTTACCACGTGGAAACATCCTATCAGGTTCGATATTTTTCTTTTTTTCTTTCAAAAAATAACCAATAATAAAATACTACCTGAATATTATATATAAGAAAATTCGAAGAACATATTTTGTGTATCTTTTCTTTTTCCTTGAAAATCAAATACAAAAGTATTATCTATAAAACACCACTCTTTATTGTAATTTTTAATTTTCTCAAGTAAAAATTAATAAAAATAAAACAAAGCTAAAATAACAATTGAATTTAAATGTAGATATTGAAAGCTAAAAAATGGGTTGAAATTCAGAGAGGGTTAAAAGACACGTATCTAAATTAATAGCATCAAAAGAAAGGGAGTTTCCTTGCGAGGTGTCAATTTCATAGTGATTAAAATATGATTCACAACTTAAGATCTAGAAGATTTTTTTTTTAGTTTTGCTACTACTGTATGAATGATAACAAAACCAATAGAACTCTAAGAATCGCGCTCCACCTTCTATGTCATGTCTCGAGGCTACCCCCTTGATGTAACACGGGACCTAGGATCACGAGTGACCCCAAGTTAACCCTGTGTTTGGCATATCATAAGCATACTGAAAGGTAACTAAATAAACAAGAACTATGCGGAAGCTAAAATAATGGCTATCTAAAAATGGGGAATACCCAAACAATCTGAATGTATGAAACATACTAAGAGTCTAGTGATACTGAACAATCACTCAAAACTCAAGTTGAATCTACTACTATGTCTGAAAAGCCTCTAACTAAGTTGAGTTGTTAGGACATGCCCCCCAACTAACTCTAACAAATCTGAAACTGAAATGTAAAGACTGAAATGAAAGCATGTATATTGTCCTCGAAGTATAAGGACTCGCCACTGAAATGTAAAGACTTAAACGTGATCTGGATGCTGCGTACCTAAACCTACATCATGAAAGGATGTAGTGTAGATATGCGTCAGTACTTTGAATGTACTGAGCATGAAGGATATAGATGCTAAGTTGAACAAACATATATAAGTTGAAACAAGGTATAATTGAGCAGTACTGTAAACTGAGCAAGAATGTAAATACTGAAACCATAACTGAAAAGCTGAACTGAATGCAATGACCAAGTACTAATCATGAACAAGACATGCTAAACTAAATACTGAAGTATATGCTGAAAGCCTTGCCAAATGCACTAAGGGTCTGACTGTGGGAGCTACTATTAACCGACATAAAACCACGTGAGCTAAACGTGGAGTCTGATGTATACGCCCCATCGAGATGACCAAATATAACTTGGCAGGGGTATAAAGGCATGACTGGCGTGATCACTAAATCTGATCCCAACAGAGGGGACTTATACTCCTACGGGGGCACGTGGTTTTGGGACTATAAGGGTACACTGAACCCTAGTGCAACTCGGTGCCAAGTCTACTCCCAACTAAATATATATATAACTGAATGTAACTGAAATACTGACATACTGAATAGCTCAGATCCTGACATGCAAATCTGAGAATGCAACATTTATATACTGATAATGTAACATTCGAAACTGGAGCATGATCATCTGTTTAACTGACCTAACAAGTGCAATTCATGAACTAAGAGAATATACACAAACTAGGGTTCTAGATATTGTGCAGTGAATTATACTAAAATTATCAAGAAACAAGTTATTTATATCTAGGGAATTGTAATCACAATAAATCTTGAAAATCTAGAAACCCCAGGTCTGAATAGCTTATGAGGAACTAAGAACTAACTGAATTTTAGGGACTTAATGGATGAAAGGAACCCACTAGTGAAATCCCACATACCTGGTGACGAAATCTACGAAAAAATCCTTCGATTTTGGGGCTAGAACTTGAAGGAAACCTGGTGGTTGTTCTTGGGAAAGCTGGCACGTCTTGCTTCTCTTTTTGCTCTAATTTTGATGAATTTTGGAGAATAAAGGTTCTGGGTATGTCTGACTAAGTTATTAGGCTTAAACTGAGTAAAATGACGTAGTTTAGGCATTAAACGACGTAGTTTAAGGGCCCCAATGCGTAGGAAAAATACCTAAATGACCCTAATTTAAATCTGACGAAGGTCATCCACATTGGGACCTATAGACCTTCGGTTGACCTACCAACAGTTGGTAGGGGTCAGCGGTCAAGCTTTGCCCGACAGGGCTTCACTAAAATGAGCATAACTTCTTACTCTGAGATGGGATCTTAGCAAACTCGGTGGCATTGGAAAGATGATTCAATTATCTTTCATTTGTTAGGTCATGGGCCACCTAATTCATTATGCACTAAAATATATGACTGTTTGAAGTTGACCCAACAACCAATTCCCTCCAATTGGCTGCTGACCCTCATCTACTGTTAGACCTACGGTCCGTAGGTCCAACCACGGACTGTCCTGGTCAACCATGAGTGGGGTCAGAGACCATAAATATTTGATGCCCACTATGGACCCCACCTACGAACCGTGTGTTAGACCACAGACCGTCGATGACTTCCGTGGTTCTTGCACCAGGTCTGGAAAACTGCATTTTTTTCTATTTTCTCAAATCGTAGGTGTTATAATATCTCCCCTTAGGAACATTCGTCCTCGAATAAAGTCTAAAAAAGTTGAGTATGGAGGGAAGGAGCTGCAATCCCTACTATTAAGTACTAGAAACTGATATCTAACTGAACTGATTTCCAAAAACATGTAAATATGCTGAAATGCAAGAAAAATTGAAGGAACAAGATACTAAGACTGAATTCACGCACGAGTAAACTGAGAGACTGGAGAGGAACTATTACCTGAAGCTGAAACGGAATAGAAAGGAAAGAGATGAGGATACTTGGCCTTCATGGATGTTTCTGCTTCCCAAGTAGGTCCCTCTACAGATTGACTTCTCCATAAAACCTTCACTGAAGTGAATTCTTTATTTCTCAACCTTCGAACTTGACGATCAAGAATTTCAACTAGCACCTCCTCATAAGTGAGACTATCCTTCACAGCCACAATTTATAATAGTACTATTGATATTGGATCACCCACACACTTCTTCAATAAGGAAATGTGAAAGACTGGATGTACTGCTGCTAGTTTTGCTGGCAACTCTAACTCATAAGCCACATTACCAACCCTTTTCAAGATCTTGTAAGGACCTACATATCTGGGATTGAGTTTCCCTTTCTTGCCAAATCTTATCACCCCCTTCATAGGTAAAACCTTTAGGAAAACCCAATCATCGATTTCAAACTCTAAGTTCCTTCTCCTCACATCAATGCTGCTTCACTTACTTCAAACCAACCAATCGGGGACCTGTATCTACACCCATATAGTGCCTCATATGGGGTAATTTGAATACTGGAATGAAAACTATTATTATAAGCGAACTCTAAAAGAGGTAGGTGATCATCCCAACTACCCTTAAATTCGATCACACAAGCTCTCAACATGTCCTCTAAGGTCTGAATGGTACGCTCTGTCTGACCATCTGTCTGTGGATGAAATGCTGTACTGAGATTTACATGAGTACCAAGACCTTTCTGAAATGATTTCCAAAAATGAGAGGTAAACTGAGGACTTCTATCTAAGATGATAGACAAGGGAATCCCCTGCAACCTTACTATCTCATGGATGTAGAGTTTGGCGTAGTCCTCCGCTGTATCTGTAGTCTTGACAGCCAAGAAGTGAGCGGACATAGTAACTCTGTCGGCTATCACCCAAATAGAGTCATCCTGTCTGTGAGTACGAGGTAAACCCATAATGAAGTCCATGTTTATCACTTCCCACTTCCATGTAGGAATGTTAATCTCTTGAGTCATACCTTCTAGTTTCCGATGTTCTACCTTAACCTGTTGACAATTAAGACACTTAGCCACAAAATTTGCTATGTCCCTCTTCATGCCGTTCCACCAAAAGACTTCTCGTAGATCACGATACTTCTTAGTGGCACCTGGATAAATGGAATACCTGAAGTCATGAGCTTCAGTAAGGATCTGCTGCCATAACTCACCCACCTTAGGAACACATAAACGACCCTGGTAACGAAGCACACCATCTCCCCCTTGGGAGAAAACCTCAACTTTCTGCTAATGAAATACACCCTTCAATTGAAGTAATATAGGATCACTATCCAATTTTACCTTAACCTCCGCTACCAGTGAAGATTCTGATCTATTCTAAACTATCACCCTACTAACTGATGTGTTCGTAAGATAAACTCCTAAGCGAGCAAGCCGATGAACATCTTTGGCTAGCTCTTTTATTTCTTCCTCAACATGTGCTACACTTCCCATAGACAGCCTGCTGAAAGCATCAACCACCATATTGGCCTTACCAAGATGGTAAAGCACATTCATGTCATAGTCCTTGAGGAATTCAAGCCATCTCATCTGACGAAGATTTAACTCTTTCTAGGTGAACACAAGAGACTCTTATGATCTGTGAATACATCGATATGGACATCATACAAGTAGTGTCTCCAAATATTTAGGGTAAATACTACGGCTGGAAGCTCAAGGTCATGAGTCGGGTAGTTCTTCTCATGGAACTTAAGTTGTCTAGAAGCATAAGCTATGACCTTACCTCGCTGCATCAACACACAACCTAGGCCGACCCTGGATGCATCACAATAAATCACATAACCGTTTGAACCATTTGGTAGGGTCAAGACCAGAGCTGTAGTCAACCTAGTCTTCAGTTCTATGAAAATTTTCTCACACCCATCTGACCACTAAAATTTGACCTTCTTCTGAGTCAACTTAGTCAATGGGGAAGCTATGGATGAAAATCTTTCAAAAAATCTCCAGTAGTAACCGACCAAACCCAAAAAAATCTAATATCTATTGGAGAAGTGGGTCTGGGCCAGTGCTATACTACCTCAATTTTCTGAGAATCCACTCGGATCCCTTCACTGGATACCACATCACAAAGGAAAGCAACAGACTGTAACCAAAATTCACATTTGCTGAACTTAGCGAATAACTGGTGATCTTTGAGAGTTTGTAGAACAACTCTCAGATGAGTCACATGATCCTTCTCGTTCCGAGAATAAACAAGGATATCATCAATAAAGACGATAACGAACAAGTCTAAATACTGTTTGAACACCCTGTTCATTAAATCCATGAAAGTTGCAGGAGCATTTGTTAGTCCAAAAGACATAAATACAAATTCATAATGACCATATCGAGTTCTAAAAACTGTCTTTGGAATGTCACTATCTCTAACTCTTAGCTGAAGATAGCTGGATCTGAGGTCTATATTAGAAAAACAACTAGCACCCTGAAGTTGGTCGAACAAGTCATCAATCCTAGGGATGGGATACATTTTCTTGATGGTGACTTTGTTCAACTGATGATAGTCAATGCACATTCTGAGAGAACCATCTTTCTTTTACACGAACAACACTAGAGTACCCCATGTAGAGATACTCGGTTTGATGAAGCCCTTATCTAGAAGGTCTTTCAACTACTCTTTCAATTTCTTCAGCTCGGTTGGAGCCATTCTGTAAGGAGGAATCGAAAGGGGCTGGATATTTGGAAGAAGATCTATGATGAAGTTAATTTCCCTTTTGGGAAGAACTCTAGGAAGATCTTCTAGGAACACTTTTGGAAACTCATTTACTACATGGATTGACTCAAGAGTTGGGGTTTCAGAGTTTGAATCCCGAACTAGAACAAGATGATATATATACCCTTCAGAAATCATTTTTGTGGCCTTAAGGTAAGAGATGAATCAACCCATAGATAGTGAGCTACTACCCTTCC
This sequence comes from Solanum acaule, assembly GCA_036250505.1. Classification (NCBI taxonomy): domain Eukaryota; kingdom Viridiplantae; phylum Streptophyta; class Magnoliopsida; order Solanales; family Solanaceae; genus Solanum; species Solanum acaule. The sequence goes on along the minus strand of JAJOOR010021260.1, from coordinate 10,585 downwards.
ATTCTAAGATTGGATCGTTTGGAAACTGAAACTGAACGATCCTAGTTCTACAATCGACTGAGGCATAACAGGAATGTAACCAATCCATGCCTAGAATGATATCAAAATCTACCATTTCTAACTCTACAAGATCTGTTGAGGTGGCTTTCATAAGAGATTGTGACAGGGCAATTTTGTATACCCATCTAGCTATAACTGGGTCGCCAACTGCACTAGAGGCTGAGACGGGTTCTAAGAGAGTTTTTGGACATGCATTAATACCATAAGATTCCTTCCACTGCTGGTACCAAGGGTAGGCCACTCCCTTCAACTAATATGTGGCCAAATCTTCACTCTCGACTTGAATGACACCCACAATGTTTGTTACCTTTAAGATGTCGTCGAGAAACTCTTGTGGATCTTATTCTAGCTTAGACCAATGAAATTCTATAGGGTTTATCTCAGTAAAGTCTTGGATTCTTGTTGTAGCAGTATTAGTCTGTGGCATAGCTGGGACCATAGCCTACTGATTTGACTAGGTAGCCATGGCCTTAGGAAGTACTTGGTAAGCCGCCCTGAACTCAGCTTGCATGACTTGATCCTTCAATGGGTCTGCAGGAGTTGCTGGTTGATTCCTTGTGTTAGCTCTTCTGGGAGGCATTTTCCAAAATACGAAGCGCAGGAGGTAGAAGGAGATTGAATAGAGTTCATACTCACGCATGATAAGAATAACAAAAGAAATGAAGTTTTTCTTAAAACACTTCGTAGCCTCCCTCTCATAGATGTGGTGCACTTCACACCCATGAAAGAGACTCTACTTAGTGCGGCTTTTAGACATCCTAGGACTCTTGAACCTAATGCTCTAATACCAAGTTTGTCACATCCCGAGGCTACCCCTCTTGACATAACACGGGACCTAGGATCACAAGTGACCCTAAGCTAACCCTGTGTCTGGTATATCATAAGCATACTAAAAGGTAACTAAATAAACAAGAACTTTGTGAAAGCTAAATGAGTGGCTATCTAAAAATGGGGAATACCCAAACAATCTGAATGTATGAAACAAACTAAGAGTCTAGTGATACTGAACAATCAGTCAAAATTAAAGCTGAATCTACTACTATGTCTGAAAAGCCTCTAAATGTGTTGAGTTATTGGGACATGCCCCCCAGCTAACTCTAACAAAACTGAAACTGAAATCTAAAGACTGAAATGAAAGCATGTCTATTGTCCTCGAAGTATAAGGACTTACCATTGAAGCTGTTGAATGCCAGATCGAGAATCGATCTAAACGTGATTTTGATGCTGAGTATCTGGAACTAAATCATGAAAGTATGTAGTAGAGAGTATGCGTCAGTACTTTGAATGTACTGAGTATGCATGATATAAATACTAAGCTGAACATTTATAAGCAGAAATAAGGTAAAACTGAGCAAAAATGTAAATACTGAAAGCATAGTTGAAAAGCTGAATTGAATGCAATGACCAAGTACTAATCATGAACAAGACATGCCAAACTAAATACTGAAGTATATGCTGAAAGCCTGGTCAAATGCACTAAGAGTGGGACTGTGGGAGATACTATTAACCAACATAAAACCACGTGAGCTAAACGTGGAGTCTGATGTATACGCCCCATTGAGAGGACCAAATATACCTTTCCAGGGGTATAAAGGCATGACTGGTGTGATCACTAAATATGATGCCCAACAGAGGGGACTTATACTCCTATGGGGCACGTAGTTCTGGGACTATAAGGGTACGTTGAACCCTAGTCCAACTCGGTGCTAAATCTATTCCCAACTGAATATGTATATGACTGAAATGTAACTAAAATACTGACATACTGAATAGCTTTAATGCTGACATGCAAATCTGAGAATGCAACATTTATATACAGATAATGTTACATTCGAAATTGGAACATGATCATCTGTTTAACTGACCTAGCAAATGCAATTCATGATCTAAGAGAATCTACACAAACTAGGGTTCTGGATACTGTGTAGGGAATTATACTAGAATTATCAAGAAATAAGTTATTTAGATCAAGGGAATCATAATCACAATAAATCTTGAAAATCTAGAAACCCTAGGTCTGAACAGTTTATGAGGAACTGAAGAACTAATTGTATTCTAGGGACCTAGTGGATGAAAGGAACCCACTAGTGAAATCCCACATACCTGGTGACGAAATCTACGGAAAAATCCTTTGATTTTGGGGCTGGAACTTGAAGGAAATATGTTGGTTGTTCTTGGGAAAGCTGACGCCTCTTGCTTCTGTTTTTACTCTAATTTTGATGATTTTTTGAGAATAAAAGTTCTGGGTATGTCTAACTAAGTTAATAGGCTTAAACTGAGTAAAATGACGTAGTTTAGGCATTAAATAACGTAGTTTAAGGTCCCCAACGCATAGGAAAAAGACCTAAATGACTGTAACTTAAAAGCTGATGAAGGTCATCCACGGAGGGACCTACAGACCATCGGTTGACCAACAAACCATCAGTAGGGGTCGTCGGTCAAGATCTACCTGACAGGGCATCACTAAAATAAGCATAAATTTTTACTCCGAGATAGGATTTAGCAAACTCAGCGGCGTTGGAAAAATAATTCAATTATCTTTCAGTTGATAGGTCATGGGCCACCTAATTCATTTTGTGCTAAAAGATATGACCGTTTGAAGTTGACCCAACATCCAATTCCCTCCAATTGGGTGCTGACCCTCACCTACGGTCAGACCTACAGTCCGTAAGTCTAACCACGAACCGTCCTGGTAGACCGTGGGTGGGGTCAGAGACCATAAATATTTGGTACCTAACGACGGACCCCACCTACGGACTGTGTGTCAGACTATGGATCGTTGGTGGCTTCCGTGGTTCTTGCACCAGGTCTGGAAACCGGTATGTTTTTATATTTTCTCAAATCCGAGGTGTTACATTCTAAGTTGCTCAGATTCAAGTGTAGGTGTCTTATACGGGTGATCTAGAGGATGGATACTTCATGATCTAAAATTTAATATCGGAGGTATGAATATGAGTGCAGGGATATGGTTAAAATAATTCAAACATCTAAAGTAGAGTTTTAGGTCTAAATTATGAGAAATTATGTAGATAACTTACAAGGTTTTATCAAAATAAATTATTGATCAAGAGGAGAATTTCCGAAGGTGATAGTTGAAAAATCTCTCACATAGAAATTTATATTTAAAAGGTATTCCAATTTTTTCAATTTCTCCTTATTTTTTTGGTTTGATCATGGAAATCGTTGTATCTATCCCCGATTGTTGACGACCTGAAAACTGAAGTCATAATGGCACGTACTATAATCCACCAGTAGGTAAGCCAACTCATAACATGGAACGGCAAGTAATGGGTATACAGGGTAGAAAGAGCATCCAACAAGCACATACACAGGGAAATAAACATTCTAACACTTCCTTCTAGTTCAGTCTTCCTTCAGTGTCGAGATGTTAGCTCCTGTCTACATTCGGCAGTTAGTTCGTCTCCATGGGTTTCTAGTATCCATTATTTTAGATCGGGGCTCTCAGTTCACTTTCAGCTTTTGAAGGATGTTTTAGGAAGAGTTGGTTACCCGTGTTGATCTTAGCATAACTCTTTACCTGACAACTGACAAACAATCAAAGCGCACTATTCATGTTTTGGAGGATATGTTATGAGCCTGTGTTTTGGATTTTGGAGGTCAGTGGGACCAATATTTGGCCTTAGCCTAGGTGTAGGCTATTAATGCCTTAGACTTGCTTGCGTTTTGGAGCTGGCAACCCTTAGAATTGCTCTGGCATCACTTCAGACGACTTTTCTACTTTTAGACTAATGTAGCAAACTGGGTTTGATAAAATGAGCCTTATCTAGACGGTAACTCAGTTGCAATGACCTTTCATCCATAATTCCCTTTTTACTATGACCCTAATGATTCTCAATTGTGATTTCTGGTTTTGTTTGGCAATTTGGGGTTTGATCTGGTTCGGGCTTGGAGTGTTTCGTTGGTGATATTTGACTTGTTTATGCTGGGTTGACCCCGGTTGGGTGGTTATGTTGAGTAATGGGGTGTTTGGCATGGCAGCATTTGGAGGCCATTCGGAAGGGTAAAGCTTTGAAACTATGATTTTGGAGTGCACGGATCTGCATTGAGGTAGGCTAGCTATCTAGGGCTCCATGATCTCAAGTCTCCATTGAAGGAACTCATCTAGAGTTTCAATCAAGGTATGTGGAAACTTCATCAATGGTTCCTTATTCACCCATAGATTCCTAAAGAAACCTCAATTCCTCAATTTATGATCTTCCGAAATTTTAGGGTTTCAGTTTCTTTTTCATGATTGTTCTTATTATGCATTTATTGATTGTAATTCAAGATTTTCAATGTTTTTTTTATGAATCCATGATATGCAAGTATTTCATGATCATAATTATGTTATTTTATCATGCAAGCTTCCTGCTATCAAATATTTATGAATAAGGATACTTTCAGATAAAGTATCATTCAGTGTGTATGATTATCATAAGTTAGATGTTTTCAAATAAAGTATATCTTCAGTTATGTCATGTTACATTATTTAAGGATTTGCTCAAATTATCAGATTTTTCATGAATGATTCAGTATTATAAGATTATTACTGTTTCCAGATTTATGCAATTTTATGGTGGGAGTATACTTAGAACCGAGTGGACTTAGGGATAGAGGCTTAGCCGTTAGTACTAGGCATGAGAGCTTTAGCAAAATCCCTTTGTCCGAGAACTACATGTCTCTGTAGGATTTGTCTCAGATAGACATTGGCTAATGGTTCCACCTTAGCTTAGATTTCATGGTTCTTACCTTGGCACTAGTGGATCCACCTAAGCTTAGATTTCATGGTTCTTTTGTTGGCAAGTGAGACATTCTCTTTTTTTGTGTGTGGGGGAAGTACACTGAACTCTATGTTGTATCTATTAATGGTATCTCCCACATTATGATATGATTTTAAGATATTGTATGACCTTGTACTATATTTTAAAATCAGATTATTAGTTTTCATGTTATGTTTACTTGGTCATTGCATTAGAATGTTTTGCGGACTTATCATGTTAATATGTCCTGTTTATGAATTTTACCCATTCTCAGTACATTCCAAGTATTGATTTCATATATAGGTTCTGACATTGCGTTACATTTCCAGCTCATGTTTAGTGCTATCTAGATCAGCTTGCAGCAGTGTTAGTGAATCCTTATCTCCTTGAAGTCACCATTTATGATCTCTTTCTTTTTTTCTTTATATTTAGTTTTCAGATAGTTCAAGTGAGCCTTGGACTTGTCCTAGCAACTCATTATGATTAGAGGCTTTTCATTCATTAGTTTTTCGCATCTGTTGTCTTTGTGTCAGATACTCTCTTATGATATGTTAGACTTGATTACACTTTTCAGTTTATTCTATTTATGTATGATATATATATTAGTGTCATTTTATGCTATGTGGTTATCTTAGGGTCACTCGTGGCTCTAGGTAGCATATCATATCTAGGGGATAGTATTGGTTCGTGACAGAAAGTCCTTTTAGTACTAGATGATGTAATGACCCTCTAGGTCATTTCCTCTATCTTTTAATATTTTCTGCATTTAGAGCTTTTCTATAGCCACCCCAAGTCATTTATGACTTGTTGGTACTGATTGTTCAATCACATGGTGGTTCCTTTGGTTTTTATGCAAGTTTCTATTTTTGGAGCTTTTGAAGTTTGAACGGTTGACTTCGGTCAAAAATATTGGTAAATGACATCTAAATACAATTCTGGTGGTTTTGTTAGTTCTAGCATGCCGAGTTAGGTCTAGATGGACCTCTGGTTCAGGTCCTGCGATTTTTGAACTTATTTTGAGCAACCTTGTGGTTTATAGGTGCGTGGGTGTGTACCTATTTTTATCGAGACGGCATCCGTTGAAAGTTCTGACAGTTCAATCGAGTTCGAAATGCCATTTGCTAATGGGTATCATATATGGGTTGCGTTGGTGGGAACTGAACTATTTTCTAAAGTCTGGTTGAAACTTGAGATTTTAAACCCAAGTTTGCTTGTGCACTCTACTGAGGCGGCTGCCCATACAGAACTAGGTTCACACCTACAAAGCCGCTCATCTAAAGAGTTGACCCTAGCTCCTACTGGTGCTTTCATGTAGAGTTAGTCTTCTTGTGTAACGCTGATTGGTCCATTGGACGTTGCTTCTGTGGAGAATTTCTCGTCGGTGCGGCCCTGCTAGTAGTTATATCTCTCTCTTCTTTATTTTTCATAAGTGAGAAGAAGAGTTTGAGAGCTTGGGTTAGGGAGATTTCTTAGGGATTTCTAGGGATTGATCTATGATCAGTGTGGGAGCGTTGTTTGAGTCATATTTCTGACATCTTAATCATAAGTCTTCATTAATTTCTTCAATTATTTCTTTGAATGGGTCTTGGGAGGTAGTTTTTTTGTTGGGTCTTTTTTGGGGAAATTTGAGCTCGAATTGTGCCCATTTTTGGGGTACAAGTTCCTTGGCGTGTTAGGGGTAAGAGGTAGGTGTATATGCTTGGTACTTGGCAATGATGGCACTTGTAATTTTTATTAGATAATTTGCATTCATATGCATCGCCTATCACTAGTATAATTGGTTGTTGTTTGCACCTGTTGGTCATATGGGGGGTCGGCTGGGTTATGTTTGGTGTTGTATACCTTTCGGGCTTGTGGTGGCTCAATTAGGTTATTATATGATCATGATTGTGTTGTTTGTAACAATATGATGGATAGCTTATATGATAGGGTTAGATTTACCCGTTGTTTCTCGCTATTTTGATACTTTCATATTTAGTTAGATTTGATTGGCCTTTTGGCTGTTGTTATTCCTTACGGCGGTTAATGCTAGTATATCCTTGGTTAGTTGACTTCCCTAGTAGAATAATTGTTGTGGTTAGGTTATTGGCTAGTGTCTCCAGTTAAGTTCCTTTGCATTAGTTACCTACTTCCTTTATCATATTCCTTCATGTCTGTTTACTTTTATTCCATCTTCTATTTTTTTAGCTACTTGTAATATATATTTCTTCTCTACCTACTTTATGCTTTCTTTATTTTTGGAGTTCAGTGGTCCTATGCCTACTTAGTACCACTTTTTGGTACTCATACTATACTTCTGCACCCTGCATATCATCGTGCTAGTTCACACCATTGATGTGTGCCTCGTGTGGAATAGCCTTGGATCGAAGACTTGGGGTGAGCTCCTGGCATGCAAAGTTGTCCTTCTACTTTTATTTTGTCAGGAATAGTCATTATTTTATATTCAGAGACAGCTCTATATATTTATATTTACCTTGTACTCCTATTTTGACTAGTAGCTGAACTACTAACTCATACCAGGTCTTGGGGGTGTTTACATATATTTTGATTCTACGTCTTTCTTTTATTTTGATTTTTGTTGTTTGCTTTCCATATGTTTCTATTCCGCGTGATAGCTTGTTACTTGTGGTTCCGGGCTATGGGTTTGGCTTAAAAACTGGTGGTATATTAGTATATGCCATCAATGCCTAAGATTTCGGGTCATGGCATTCAGTCATAAAGTTTTATTGTTAAAGTACACATGCTTGCATTATTATTCAATTGAATTTATTTAGTCTACCTTCCGTGTTCTTTATTTAAGGTTAGTATGTTCAGTTTTAGCCAATTATTTTATTTAGCTCTTTTACATACCGTATATTCAATGTATTGATGTCATTCAGTGTTGCATTGTTTTTTTTTATGAAGATTCAGGTACTCACGACAACATGCACATCATTAGGATCATTTCATCCAACTTTGGTGAGACCTCCTTACTTTCAGAGGACTCCAATTTATCTTAAGTATTATTAGTTTGTTTATGTTGTTAGTATGCTATTCAGGTAGCCTGGGGTCTTGTCTCGGTAATGTTTTTTCTATATGTTAGAGGCTTTATAAACGAGTCAGTTCAGTTACTATCTAAGTTATTTTAAAAATTATTTTATATTTTAAACTATGAATTTATTGTGTTTTTTTTCTAAGTTATTGAATTGCATGCTCATGTTTTAAAAGTTTCCACATTAGTCACTATGTTATCTATCTTATAGTATGTCTGGCCAATGGTTCGCTCAGTCCAACAATGGTTTTGAGTGTAAGTCACATCCAGGGTGTGGACTTGGATTGTGATAGAAGAGACTATAGAAGAGTCTCTCAACAAGGGTAGGAAAATATACCTTGTGAAGGATTCTTTTAAGGTGGTGTGCTCTTCTTGGCTTGTAGGAAGAAATTCTTGCCTCACATAGGATAAACTTCAAAGATTGGGATTTCAACTGTAATTTAGATGCATTTTGTGCAGAACTGCAAGGGAAAATCTCATTACTCGGAAATTATCGCAATTGTTCTTGAACATGGTAGGAATTAGATGGTCAATGCCAACAAGTGTTGATTTACTGAAATGTTGGAATCAGATATGGGGAAGTAAGTCAAAAAACTTGGTTGAAACTTGTTCCTAGATGTATAAGCAGAGGAACTATAGAGCTTTCGAAGACAAATATGATTTTGTGCGAAAAATCAAGATGAATTGTATATTTTATATTTCATTTTTGGTATAAATAAACTAAGTTCAGGCTGAATCACTAGTTGATATGATAGGATTCTTGTGAAGAAGCAACCTAAGCTAGGTTAGAATTTTGTGTAAAGACTTTTTGCACTCTTATAGTGAAACTTTAATATATAGTCGTACATAACGTTAAGATGTCATAGGATTGGTTAGAACTATTGTTCTATATTAAGCTTCAAGAATTAAACAGAACAGTTGAAGTCCAAATTACGTAGTAATTTACGCTTAAGGACTGAATGAATCATAATGTTCAAATAAGCCAAAGAAAAAGGCCTCATTCTCAAAATATTATACTAAACCACAAACTTGTGTGCTGCATGTTTTTCAAGTACAATAACACACAGGCTATTGTGGTTAGAACAAGGAGCACAAAGTATACTTTCCTTGCAAAAATAAAGCATAGTGAAGCAATTACTTAGGAGGATAATTTCTTATTTATTCTTCAAACAAGGATTATCCATCTATGGAATACACATAAGTACCATTCGTACACCACTCTATGTTAAATCCTAATGCACAACTTACGGGAAAAAATCAGCTTGTGCTTGGAAAACTGAAGTCGGAAACAAAAATACAAAAATAAAAAGGGAACTGGAAATAACTTTTCACCATTTCCCACTGCTCCTTCCCCAAAAACCCATGGGAGGGAGGCTTCTTTATGGAAACAATAATCACAACATAATTTAGTTTCTTTTGTAACACCTTAGACTCTTGAGATAAGATATGATACATGTGCAGCTAGATCCAAACTCCACAAAACATTCACTTTATCTAGGTGGTAAGATCAATTCTTTAATGTGAGAAGAACTTTGGAGAAAAACTAAGGTAAGAGGAATTCTCTAGCCCAAAGTTAAGTTGAAAGATTCTTTGCCGATTGCATTTCGGTATAAGTTTTTACTTGGTTCAATTTCTAACAAACACCCCTCTTAGAATTTGACGATTTTTTTGGACCATGACCCACCAAATTATAGGTCTTTGAGTACTCTTTCCAATTAATGCCATTGACCGTTCATTAATCCAATTTCGGATTAGAAAGTTATGACCTGTCACTCCCCGAGCTACCCCCGAGACGCGGACACGGGACCTAGGACCACAAGTGATCCGAAGCTAACCCTGCTGGCATGATCATGAGCATACTAAATATAATAACTGATGCGGAAGCTAAATTATAAATAAGATGAAAAGATGGGGAATACCCATATACTATAACTGAGATATATGAAAACTGATGAGTTTAATACAAAGAAGATATTAACTCAATACTAAGCTGAATCTATCTATGTCTGAAAATAGCCTCTAACTGACTAGAAATGCTGGGAAAGGCCCCAGCTAAGTCTAGCAAAACTGAAACTAAAGGACTAAAAATAATACTGAAAAGAGACTCATGACTATTGTCCTAGGAGAATGAGGACTCACCACTGATTTTGCTGAACTGGAGATTGGGAATCGATCTAAGCGTGATCTGGATGCTGAGAACCTGAACCTACATCACGAGAAGATGTAGCGCATGTATGCGTCAGTACTTGAAAGGTACTGAGAATGCAGGATAGAATAGAACTGAAATAACATATAACTGAACAAAGCAAATAAGCAATGATATAATCTGAACAGGATGTAGATACTGAATGCTGAGATAAATGAATGCAGTAACCAATTTATAACATCCTGAAACAGAATACTGACTATACTGATAAATAGTCAATGCACTAGAATCTGACTAAACTGTGGGAGCTACTAATAACAGATAATAAAACCACATGAGCTAAATGTGGAGTCCAATGTATACGCCCCATCGAGAGGACCTAATATACCCTGCCAGAGGTATAGAGGCATGTTGGCGTATTTATTGAAATGATGCCCACAGAGGGGACTTACAACCTACGTGGCTAGTAGTTCTGGGACTATTTGGGTACGCTGAACCCTAGTCCAACTTGGTATTATGCTACTCCTAATGGATTAAGTAATTAACACATTATGACTGAATTTCTGTAAGTTACTGGATAGCTCGAAC
>JAJOOR010021259.1:0-33160 GCA_036250505.1 Solanum acaule | reverse complement strand
CTTCTTCCTTAACTCATTTCAAATGATAGGACATATAATTCATACATCAAAGTCTATGAAAATGAAAGACCACATTTTCAACTTCCCACATAACTGCATCCATAGAAAACTTATATCACAGACCCTAAATTAAAATCAAAATCAACAATGTTGGCTTAAACAGAAAGAGAGTTTTGATTGAGTTGATGTCCCAACCAACTCTATGAATCTCTTGACTAAAGCATAAGCTTCAGAAAGGCATAAGTAGAAAAACTAACGAATTTATTTACTAGAATCTTCATTGATTTGCTCCAAGTATACAAGTATATTGGAAATTTTTCAACTTTCTACGACTTAATCTTGTTATGTATAGGCTCTTTCTTCAAGCTTCTTGCTAGAACAACTAACCTTGAAGATGCCAAATTTTCTCAAATTGAACATTTAACGTAGGTACTCTGAAGTCACAGAAATAAAAATCATAAAGAAACACCATCCAATATCTTAAAGAAATATGTAGAGCTTAAGCATTCGAACCACCCCCCCCCCCCCCTTAAAAATATATAGAGATTATTATTTGAAATTTGGTTGGGATTACTTTACACTCATGTTTGGTTCATTCAAGTCAAAATAAGCTATGAGAGGTGAATTTTCAGGCGGCATACATTTCATCAGCTAATTAGGAAACAAAAAAGGGAAGTGAAATTACACAAAATATACACTTCAAGATGCTTATCAATGAATTTTTAGAATACATGTCGTCCTTCCAGAACTCCTATAGACAACAAATCAGTTTCGCATTGTGTTAACCAAAGCAAAATAGAGGCTTTAGGTATTGTTTAACACACATCATCCCCAAAAAGAATGGCAGAGAGGTTACCCCCAGAATCTGAAATAAACACCCCATATATAGGGCTTTAATGGCCATCTAACAAGCAAGTATATATCAGGACTACGTTCTTCCCAATTCTAATTCTAGTTTCTTTAATAATTTAAAAAGCTACATAAGATATCGTACCTTAACATTACTCTCTTGCACTAGAATATCATTTGCTTTCTTGCACAGTCCTTTTACCCACACAACAAACAATTTTATCAGAAAATTCATTTATCACTAATACAAGAGGGGGAATAAAACATGTGCACCATAATAAAAGAGCCACATCAAGCAAGTCATCAAATAAAAGCCTAACATAAGTGAAGATGAATATGCTCAAAATAAAACTACTTCAGTAGAAGAACCAAAGTATTGATATATATACTTTCTTTCTTATAAGTTTATTCCCAGCTCTTTCCCTGTATAAGAACCAAAGTGTTGTTTAACTTGATTTACGACAAGAGTAACGTAAAGTAACCTTATATGGAAATTTTACTACAACTTGGAGAGAACATTTAACATGGTCTCTCATCTGTGGTGCTTGACTCCCTTTAAAAATTCAATTTGGTAATTTTATTTATCCAGATGTGGAACCCAACTTTGCAAGCATAGGGCAACTATATTGGTATATTTCTAGTATAGAGTATTTTCCCCCACATTATCAATAAACTATTACACCCTCCCCCACCCAAAAAAAAAAGTAACCTGATTTCCTAAAAGTTGCTTATAAGCAGTAAAGATATCAAAAAAAATTATGTCTAGATAAAACCCGAAGCTGTTAAGCACAGGCAATCTAATGCTTTTACTACATATCTTGAAAAGGGCAATCAGGAAAACAAAGAAAACTCCACCAATAGATACTAATTCACCCGAATGGGTAGAAATTGTCTTTGAAAATGACAAGAACATGATAAGAGCAAGTGAGTTGAAGGACAATATAGCATACCTTTATCTTTTCGTGAATTTCTTTAACAGTTCTTCAACAGTTTCAACATCCTTCTTCTTCCTCCAATGGTGACCATTTTATGCGAAGTTTTTGTGATAGGCCTTCCCTAGATTGATCTCTTCTGAGGGAGTAGGTCAACTTAGCTAACTACGTTCGCAGGAGAAGAGACAACTGGAACATATCATAGATCTCGAATTTCTAGGCTAAGTAAGACCAAATTCATTTAGGAAGTATGGAGAAACAGCTGTGAAATGCTTAGCTGAATCTGGTGTAGATAGGCCATCTATGGGTGAGGTGCTATGGAATTAGGAGTATGCACTTCATCTCCAAGAGTCTGGCATTAAAGTAAATAGTACCATCCCTATTGGCTAGATATCACTGCAAATTAATGATTTCAATCATGTTGATTCCAGTTCTGATGCTGCTCAGATCAGGACATTAAATTCGTCATCACCATCCTGCAACAACAAAAATTGCACATTTAGCCAAAATGCATCAATAAAACACAGTCCCCTTCAATTTGTTAAGGGCACATACATCAAACTATTTTATTGCAGATTTAAGTCTAATAATGAGCTCATCTTCAATACCCTTCAATTTGTTAAGGGCAAAGTCTTGTAACTCCGCACAACTTTCAGTAGCACAGAAGTCCAGAACTTTTACACATGATCTCAGAGCTTCCATCTCACCATGCTTAAAAAATGCCTTCTTCATGAAAAGGACAGCAGATTTAAAATTCGGGAAAAGCAAAAATAAAATAGCTTTTAGGTACCGGTTCAAAAAAATACTTCATATTCTCAATCCCCTATATAGTTCATGATCATAATAAGTTTAATTGTTCTAGATGAAGGCTTTTATACAGTATAAAGATAAATAATAGCGTAAGAGCCATACTACTATCCTCTATACAACAGTAATAAATGAGCTAGGGCTGCCACAAATTTAAAGTAAACATTGAATGGGAGAGCAAAAATCACCTGGAATTTAGTTAGCGTTCACAAAGATTCTAGAACTTTTGAAGAATGGATTCGTCTGGACAATACCACAAAGCTTCTAGCTCTGTGGATGCAAAGGCTGCTTTCCTGAACATCCACCATTGTTCTGAAAAAATAACACAACCTAGACCAAGAAAAACAATAAACTCAATTAACCAAAAGAGAACATAGAAGGCACTATAGGAGATAAGTGAACATAGAAGTTTGGAATAATGGTTACCATGCATGCAAGTTGACTTGAATGAATACCTTCGGGAGATTTAGGAGAAAGAAAGGACTCAAGTAGTTCAATCAAGGCACTGCACTTTGAGATAAAGGAAGATATAGATTGTTCCAGGACTGATCCAGAGTTTAGGATAGAGTGTAGCCAGCAAACATACAGATGCATGTTAAGAAGCAGAAACCCAACAACCTATTCTACATGTTAAGAAGCAGAAACCCAACAACCTGAACAGTAAGCCAAAACAGATGAGTATTGGCAAGACTACAAAAAACAATTTCTCAAAATACATTATATCCACCTCGTTATCAATACTTCTGAAGATTTTGAAGGTCTCTGCAAGATCTTTAAGCAAGCTTTCGATGGAAATTTGTCTTGACAATTGAAGTTCATGCAACCTTGTCAAGTTAATAAGCACTGAATATTCTTCATCACTGTCCTACAACAACAAAAATTCTTTCTATTAAATGTGTAAAAACTGTAGCACTAATAGATCTTTCTGTTAAATGAAATAAGAAGTGTTTCTCAATAAAAAAATTTGTCGTATTTGGGGATGACGAGCCTACTCATAACCCTCCCCGTGCGGCTAGAAAACATGAACGAAGTGAGGATGAGGATCCCTCATGATGCAGATTAGCTACAAAGAGCCCGCAAGAGAGAGAGACGCATGCGCTAAAGGCTGCCCGGAGAAAGTCAAAGGCAAATGAGGAGTTGAGGCAGCAGTGAGAGCGCGAGTTAGCAGCCGAAGATTCGACATCGAGGGCACTATCGATGGTACTTCTAAGACTATTCCAAAGGGCGTCACTGACGGCGCCACACATGCGGATACACAAGGTTCGGGACCTACCAACTTGTGTTTGGGAAGTCTTGTCACTTACTTGTAGAGCTAGAACATAAAGCGATGTGGGCACTCAAGAAGTTGAATGTAGATTGGGATATTGCATCAATACAGAGGTTGAATGAGTTGAATGAACTTGATGAGTTTCACCAAAGAGCATTTGAAAGTTAAGTCATGTATAAGGAAAAGAAGAAAAAGTACCATTATCAAAAGATCGAAAAGCAAAAATTTGCCCCCGGTGATTTGGTACTTCTATTTAATTCAAGGTGTTGCTTATTTCCTGGCAAGCTCAAATCAAAGAGGACGAGACCATTCAGAGTTGTTCAAGTATTTTCACATTAAGCGGTTGAACTTGAGAATGAGGAAGGAACAACATTCAAAAGTTGACCAATGATCAGAGGATCAAAATCTACTTGGGGAAACTGCATGAGGTCAAAGAGATGATCAAAAAATGTGATCTTGATGAACATTGAGTTGGCAAATGGTCTGTGTTGTGTAGCGATGTTAAATCAAGCGCTACTTGGTAGGCAACCCAAGATATAATCTAGCGAGTTTGAATTAATTTTTTTTTATTTTTTATTAACTATTTTTGTTCTTAAGTTTTATTTTTGGCTATAATAGGTTAGTTTATGGTCCGTGTCCAAAAAGTGTCAAGAAAAATATAAAAAGAAGTCCTAATGTTTGCTACATATTCAAGAAAGAAAGAAAAATCTGCAAAATTTCAAAATGCAGAGGGTTTTACCCTTCCCATCTACGAGTCCTTGTTCATTCAACAAACCATAGATGACATTCGTAGAATCTAAGTCCTAACACAACAACTTTAAGACTACAGATGCACAGTACGAACAGTATAAACTTTTATGGTCCGTAGTCTGCATCCGTAGACCCAAGGTATGTTTCCTGATTTTTTTCTAAGTGTTGAGTAGAACGACGGTGGCCTTCGAAATTTCTTAGGAATGATTGCAGACCGTGGACGAGTTTTCGTCAAACTTGTCTGTTTAAAATTAATGACCCGACACGTGGCCCATTTTAAGGGAACCTCTAAATTTAAATTCATCCCCTATTTCCCTCAATTCCCAACCGTTAAAACCTCTCATGTTTCCTACCCTTCCACACAGAAACTCCATCCCTTACAATCCCAACTTTCACTATTTAATCCTTTCCTCCCATCTTCTCCCTTTTCCCAAGTTTCCTTTAATCATATTCAAGGAATTGTGATTCAGGGCAATTATCAAGTTGGTTTTCAAAGTTCTAGACATCTAAGAGAAGATGCACTCGCACAACTTGGAAATTATCTTAAAGGTATAGAATTAAGCCTATGACCAACTATTTCATAGAAATAATTGAAGACTATGACCGACTTAAACTAGTATATCGAATTTAGGATGAAAAACGTGTGTGCTTGTATTGGTGGAAAAAAATATGAGATTCCTGCATATGTGTTCTTCATTTTTTAAGGTACGTTATTTCTCTGTGTTTGTATCACCTGGAACATTTACATCTAAGCAGAACTAGAATTTTAAAACATAAGTAACATTAGCAGAGTAGCACTGGTAAGTGGGAACGCACTAATTGATGAATCACTAGAAATGTGACAAAAATAGATCTTTCTATTAAATTAAATAAGAAGTGTTTCTCAATAAAATTAAGAAGTGTTACCGGTATGACATCCATCTACCAAGCTCTATCCTTTCACTGCCTAAACCAATATCCTTTAGTTCCCTAGGAAGTAGTTCAAATTTTTCCCATCTCATCCATTGAGCACAACTAGACTCTTTAGGTCCATAGAATTTTCTCAACTCTATATGCATGGGAAATCAGGGCATCCATAATCAGTTTCCCAAGCCTGGAAGCTGCTTCCGTTGCATATGTCTGACAAGATAACCACATCAAAAAAATATATTTACCAGCATAAGGTTGTAGTGACCCAGAAACTAGTAAGTGAAACTAGAGCCTAACGAGTATGTGTTTGAGTTGTTCTGGGATTTCATGTGGTATAATGTTGTCCCGAGCTTAGGTTGTGGGGTTTAGGGGTTAAACGTCAAGGTATGACTCCCCAAGGACCACCCAAGGGGTCCTTAAGGAGGACCTTAACCCCCAAGACCCCAAGAAACCAAAAATCTTTCAAATTGGGATGAACTATGGATAGAGACCTACGCCCCGTAGGTCCATCCACGCCCCGTGGATGGACTCCTTAGGTCAAAGCCCCTATTAGTGACCATCAGACCCAAACCACAAACCAAAAGGATGGGGCGTAACCCCACCTACGATCCGTAGGTAATTGGTCGTAGGTCACCACTGTAATCTGCCAACTTTCGGCCAAGTGGAGGGGTTAAGTGGTAAATTCCTAATTAAGTTAGTTTAGTTGGTGGATGGTTATCATTGATTTATTAATTTATTATAAGGGTTTTTAAAGTATTAAAACACATTTTCTAATTCAATCTTCCAATACACAAATTAGAACCCACCTCTCCTTTCAAAAGTTCTCTCTCTAGAAACCTCCATTGGAGGTGAAGGATTCAAGCTCTCAAGCTCAAGACCTGACAATTATCACTCAAGTTATGTGGAGTTCTTCCCTAAAAGGTATGTTAGTCTTCATCCTTTTCTAAGTTTCATTCAAGGAGCCCTATCAGAGATGATTTCAAGTTTCCAAAGTTCCCCAAAAAACCCTAGTTTTCAATCTATGCATGGGTTCAATTCCAAAACGTTTTCAAAAGGTTTTATATGGTGAATTTTGAATGGATTGTTGAATTATTGATGAATTACGGTCAATTTCTTCTATGAACCCACGTTTCCCCTAAAATCCTAAGTTGTGATTTGTGATTGGGAATTGATTGATTATGAAAGTATGTTGAATTGTTTATGTTTATATTGAATTAGTTATTGGATCATGTTAATTCCCTTATATATTATAGTATATTAGATTTTTGGGTTGTGATTGATGTATAGCCTTGGAAGGCAATTTCATGAAGGATCTATGTATGATTATGATGTGAAGAATATGTATGTGATCTCAATGAAAGAACTATGATCATATTTAAAATATAATTGTGTTATGATTGAAAGAATATTCTCAATTAATACTCATGAAGGATTATGATAGAATGTGAAGGGTTTCTATAACGTGATATTATAACTTGAATTGGTAGGCTTAGGTATCCTATTCTTGTATAAATGAAAGTAATGTGGATTGATGTATCTTGAATTGGTAGGCTAAGTCATCCTTTTCTTGTATTGATGAATGTGATCTTGAATTAAATATCTTGAATTGGTAGGCTAAGGCATCCTCTTCTTTTCTAATGAATGTGTATTGACTTAATGAATATGAATCGGTAGGCCTATGACATTCCTTTCACAATAATCCAATGAACTAATGTAATGACGACTCTTGAATCGATAGGCCTATGGCATTCCTTTCCTAATGAGTCAATGTACCATAAATCGATAGGCTTATGACATTCCTTTCATGTGTATAGTAATGTAATGACAAACCATGAATCGATAGGCTTATGGCATTCATTTCATGAGGACTCTAGAGCTATCCTAATAATGAACCATGATTCAATAGGCTTATGGCATTCCTTTCATGTGTAATGATGTAACTTGGGTCATAGGACAATGGCATTTTTCTCCAGTACAATAATGTAATGTGAATGAAATACTCTATGGGAATGTAGACTAAGCACCGAGTGGATATGGTAAGATGGAAACTCTCCCAATGTTAGGCTAGGGTTCCAATGAACATCTTACTATCCCATAACTATGTCCCCAAATAAGTCCTAGCTAGTGGATCCACTTAAGCTAAATGTTACCGGTCTTACCTTGGGCAAGTAGACCACCTCTTTACTGTGTGGGTTCATGACACTGGATTCCATGTAAAGCTCACATGGTCTATGTCGTTTAAGTGCTTAATCCCATCATGTGAGATGTGCATTATGCTTTCTTGAGAAGTTCTATGAAGCATGGGTGGTAGTATGGGATACCATCTATACATTACACGAGTAGGCTTTGAGAGGGTCAAAGTGAGTTCTCTAAGGTCTTAATGACTAATGTATGAAAGTACTCTAAATGAAGTTAATGAAGAATGTTCACTCTTATATGCTTTATTGTTATGATGCATGCTATACTTGGATTGTATTATGAGTAACTTCCTTGTTATGACTTATGAAATATTTATGTCTCTTATGTATGAGTATTGTGTAAAGATGGAAAGGATGAATGGTAAGTTAACTTCTGGTGGCCTTAATGTGGTACCTAGTGTGGATGGTGGTATGGGACGCTATTTATACATTGTACATGGTATGGCTTGGGGTTAGTTGAGGTGAAAGCTTAATGTAATGAAATGTCTTATATGGTTGATTATGTTCTAATGTGAAGAATTGGCTTGTATGTTGGTTATGTTTGTATATGATGCCTCTTATGCTTATGTTCATGAGGTTTTCTCAAATTGGCATAAAAGCATGACTTTCAAATAAAATGTATGTTTTAAGCATGGTTTTTGCATTGCTATCATACTTAGTACATTAAATGTGCTAACACATATTTCTTTGTTTTTACCAAAGTGTAGGTTCCGGCATTTGAGTTGATTCTCTCTAGTTGAAGCTTTGATTTAGTTCTTCCAAGACTAAGTGGTATGTCCTCATGGATTCGAGGACAAGTACTTTGATTTTTCATTTCTTTAATGTAATAGACATATTTTAGACTTTCTGTTGTAAAGGGTCGAGACCCTACTCTTGTTTCAGTTATTGTTTTTAGATGGCCATTTGAGACTTATAGACTTCTGATGTTTTAAATAATGTATTGATTGTATGGATTAAAAGAATTTTAATTCCTTACCAGTATCCTTATATCGAATGTTATGAATGCTATGAGGCTTGTATGAAACTTTTCGGAGTCTTATACGTTGTGTCGCATCCAGGGTGTGGGCCCGAGTCATGACAACCATGATATCAGACCATAAGGTTTTGGGAATAGTTCTTAGGATTGATGTCCCACAAGCCACGTCTAGTATAGTCTTGTTCATAAGTGTGAGTCACGACACATTTATGAATGAGAGGCTATAGGACATTAGAAAGCTAAACTTCTTTCATTATTCTTGAAGTCGTGCCATAGAGTCTAGCTCTATAAATGTCCTTTTCCTAATCCTTCTCTTGTGTCTATACGATATGAATACAAGAAGTTCAACCGCAAAAAGAGTGGAAAAGGAGATTGTGAATGAGGATTTCCTCCCCAAGATCCCCAAGGTCCTCAAGGTGACCAAGTTCCTCAAGGCAATCAAGGTTTGGTGGATCCCCTGGCTATGACCAATGAAGAAGTTAGTTCATCTCTTTTGATGATGGATCAAGTCATAACTACTCAAGCCCAAGCCATGAAGGCTCAAGCTACTAGGGGTGTTGAGACTCATGTGCACCCTATTGTGAGCTATATGGCTTCTAGGTTGAGAGACTTTGTGAGGATGAGTCCTCCGGTATTCATTGGTTCCAAGGTGGGAGAGGATCCCCAAGAGTTTGTGGATGAGGTGTATAAGGTGGTGAATGTTATGGGGGTGACTTCTATAGAAAAAGCGAAACTAGCCGCTCACCAATTGAAGGATGCTGCCCAATTTTGGTTTACTCAATGGAACAACAATAGGTCGGTAGGAGCGGCTCCTATAGAATGGGAGGAGTTTAAGAAATAATTCCTTGGTAGTTTCTTCCCCCGTGAGAAGAGGTAGGCTAAGGTGGAGGAATTTCTCAACCTTAAGCAATGTAGCATGAGTGTGCAAGAGTACTCCTTGAAATTCACCCAATTGTCTAAGTATGCCCCGGCCATGGTGTCTAACCCGAGGGATGAGATCAGTAGATAAGTGACGGGTGTGTTTGAACTAGTTGAGGAAGAGTATCGTACGGCGATGCTCCATGATGACATGAATATCTCTAGGCTTATTGTGTTTGCTCAACAACTTGAGGAGTTCAAAGTTAAGAAAAATAATAGGGATTTGAAGAGGTCTAGGTCCGATGAGTAAAGTCAACCTAGGTTCAAGAAGAGAGCTCCAAACCAAGATTCTTCAAGCACTCCTAGGGTTAACCAAGAGAAAGGAAGTGGGTCTCCATTTCCTAAACCTATTTGCACCAATTGTCGAAAGAAACATTTTTGGAAATGCCTAGCTAGTACTAGTGGGTGCTATGGTTGTGGAAAGAATGATCATCAAGTGAGAAATTTCCCTACTCTTACGGCCAAAGGAAGGGAGGCCAAGAAAGATTCTCTTAATAGCCCGGATCTTGATGCTCCAAAGAAAAATTGTTTCTATGTACTTCAAGCCAAAGAGGGATGAAGGCACCAGTATGTGATAGTTCCTTATAGTTATGAATTTTTTGTTGATGTTCCTATGTTATTTTCATGTTAGCCTTAGTTGGGTTTACTCCTAAGAGGGAGATGGTATGTCAAATAGTAAGGTGGTTGAAAGTTCTAATATCCTTATCTCTTTCCTTCTATTCCTATTCAAGATTGAGACCAAGAGTTCCCTGTAGCTTATTTCATATTTTGGAGTCATGAGTGATTATGTGTTTCCATGGTCTCCTTATGTTATGCATGTTCTTGATGAATTTATGTTTAAATGAGAAAATGATTTCTATGAATTATGTTCCTCATGTTGATGTGCATTTAGTTGAGTTGCCTATATGCTTCATGAGGTGAATTGTTGAACATGCCTAAATGTGCTTTTGAGAGAAATTGCATAATGTGCCTAATGATGTTATGATGAGCATGATTTGAGTTGGAGAAGAAAATTCCTCCAATGAAATGAGAAATGTTGAAATTTTCATCCATAATGAGTTTGTAGATATAGTTCCTACTTTCTTGAGTTCCATGGAGTATGTTTGAGATGGCATTGATGTTTCCTCCTAGTTTGGTGCATTGTTTATGATGTTACATTCATGATGGAATGCTAGACTTGAGTCATTAATCCCTTAATGTGTTAAATTGTCATTCAAGGACGAAAGTTACCAAGTGAGGGATAATGCAGTGACCCGGAAAACTTGTAAGTGAAACTAGAGCCTAACTAGTGTGTGTTTGAGTTGTTGTGGAGTTTCATGTGATAGAATGTTGTCCCAAGCTTACGTTGAGGGGTTTAGGGTTTAAACGTCAAGTTACGACTCCCCAAGACCACTCAAGGGGTCCTTGAGGAGGACCCTAAAGCCTAACCACCAAGAGCCCAAGAAACCAAAAAGCTGTCAAATTGGGATGACCAACGGATGGGGACCTACGCCCCGTAGGTCCATCCACACCCCATGGATAGCCTCTGTAAGTCAAGGCCCATATTAGTAACCCTCAGACCAAAACCACGGACCAGTATGATGGGGCGTCACCCCACCTACGGTCTGTAGGTAAGGGGTCGTAGGTCACCACTGTAATCTGCCAAGTTTCGGCCAGGTGGAAGAGTTAAGTGGTAAATTCCTAATTAAGTTAATTTAGTTGGTAGACGGTTATTATTGATTTATTAATGTATTTTGAGGGTTTTTAAAGTATTAAAACACCTTTTCTAATTCATTCTTCAAAAACACAAATTAGAACCCACTTCTCCTCTCAAAAGTTCTCTCTAGAAACCTCCATTGGAGGTGAAGGATTCAAGCTCTCAAGCTCAAGACCTCACGATCATCACTCAAGTTATGTGGATTTCTTCCCTAAAAGGTATGTTAGTCTTCATCCTTGTCTAAGTTTCATTCAAGGAGCCCTATCAAAGATGATTTCAAGTTTCCAAAGTTCCCCAAAAACCCTAGTTTTCAATCTATGCATGGGTTCAATTCCAAAACGTTTTCAGAAGGTTGTGTATGGTGAATTATGAATGAATTGTTGAATTATTGATGAGTTATGGTCAATTTTTTCTATGAATCCATGTTTCCCCTAAAATCCTAAGTAGTGATTTGTTATTGGGAATTGATTAATTGTGAAAGTATGTTGAATTGTTTATGTTTATATGGAATTAGGTATTGGATCATTTTAATTCACTTATATATTGTAGTATCTTAGATGTTTGGGTTGTGATTGATGTATAGCCTTGGAAGGAAATTTCATGAAGGATCTATGAATGATTATGATGCGAAGGATTTGTATGTGATCTCAATGAAAGAACTATGATCATATTTAGAGTTTAGTTGTTTTATGACTGAAAGCATATTCCCAATTAACACTCATGCATGATGATGATAGAATGTGAAGGGTTTCTATAATGTGATGTTATAACTTGAATTGGTAGGCTTAGGCATCCTACTCTTGTATAAATGAAAGTGATGTGGGTTGATGTATCTTGAATTGGTAGGCTAATGCATCCTTTTCTTGTATTGATGAATGTAATCTTGAATGAAGTATCTTGAATTGGTAGGATAAGGCATCCTCTTCTTGTATAATGAATGTGTATTGACTTAATGAATATGAATCGATAGGCCTATGGCATTCCTTTCATAATAAGCCAATGAACTAATGTAATGATGACTCTTGAATCGCTAGGGCCTACGACATTCCTTTCCTAATGAGTCAATGTACCATGAATCTATAGGCTTATGACATTCCTTTCATATGTATAATAATTTAATGAGAAACCAAGAATTGATAGGCTTATGGCATTCCTTTCATGAGGACTCGAGATCTATCCTAATAATGAACCATGATTCGATAGGCTTATTACATTCCTTTCATGTGTAATGATGTAACTCGGGTTGATAGGCCAATGGCATTCCTCTCAAGTAAAATAATGTAATGTGAATGAAATACTTTATGGGAATGTAGGCAAACGACCGAGTGGATATGGTGAGATGGAAACTCTCCCAATGTTAGGCTAGGGTTCCATTGAACATCTTCCTATCCCATAACTATGTTCCCACATAGGTCCTAGATAGTGGATCCACCTAAGCTAAATGTTACCGGTCTTACCTTAGGCAAGTAGACCACCTCTTTACGGTGTGGGTTCATGACACCGGATTCCATGTCAAGCTCACATGGTCTATGTCGGTTAAATGCTTATTCCCATCATGTGAGATGTCCATTATGGTTTCTTGAGAAGTTGTATTATGTGTGGGTGGTAGTATGGGATGTCATCCATGCATTGCACGAGTAGGCTTTGAGAGGGTCATTGTGAGTTCTCTAAGGTCTTAATGACTAATGTATGAAAGTGCTCTAAATGAATTTAATGAAGAATGTTGATTCTTATATGATTTAATATGATGATGCATGCTATACTTGGATTTTATTATAAGTTACTTCCTTGTTATGACTTATGAAATGTTTATGTCTCTTATGTACGAGTATTGGGTAAAGATGGAAAGGATGAATGGTAACTTCACTTTTGGTGGCCTTAATGTGGTACCTAGTGTGGATGGTGGTATGGGACGCTTGTAACACCCCAGAAACTAGTGAGTTGAACTAGTGTGTTGTAGAGTCTTGTAGTGGAGTTTTGGAGTGTCGTATGAGGGTTAAAACATGTTAAAATGGTTCCCGTACTTAGAATAAGAGTTTTAGGGGTTAGACTTCTGGGTACGACTCCCCAAGGACCACCCAAGGGATCCTTGAGGAGGAACCCAACATTGTCCAAAATGATGTTAAAACAGCTTGGAATCACTAGTGGGAATGACGGATCGTCAATGGACCCACGACCCGTGGGTTGGGGTCGTGGGTCAGGACTTGGTCTAGGGAATCATGAACTTCACTTTTGACCCTTAGCCATGGACAACGGAGCAACAGCACGCTCCGTGAACCCATCCACGGTTCGTGGATGGGGGTCCGTGGTTTGGGCAGTTTCAGGCAACTTTAGTATTAAGTGGGGGTTAGGGAATTTATTTGTTAATTAGTTTAGGGGCTAGGATGGACGTTTAGTTAATTAATTAACCTCCTTTAAATAGTTAATAGAACTCTAAAACTAAGTCATTAGCTCATTCATCTTAGAACCCTCAAATTACTCTCCAGAAATTCTGTCTCTAGAAGAAAGGAAGTTGGGGCAGCAGCTTAGGGCGATTTTCACCATTGATTCAAGATTTTTTTAGGGATTTGATTAAAGGTATGTGAAGCTTAATCATCCATGGGTTCTTCCCCCCATGGAGTCCCCATAGTTTCCCCCCAATTGTGAACTCAAAGACCCAATTCTAGCTAGGGTTGTGATTGCATTGTGGGTAGGGCTTGGGTGTGATTCCAATCTAGTGGATATCACCCAATTATGATTGATTTATATTTGATTAATGAAAATGTAATGATTTCATGTGATTTCTACGAGGAACCCTAATCTAAGTTGATGAATGTGATCTTTGTGGGTTTATGCGATTAGAGGCAAAGTTGAAGGTTCATATGTGAACTTCCTAATTCAATGTTGTGTGTTGTAATTCATCAAAGTTAGGATCATATAATCATGAATTTCACTAGACTCTATTGTATATGGTTGATCTTGACTTGTAAAGCTAGAATTGAACCTTTATGATCAATTAAGACTAGAATCACCTAATAATGAAAAATGTGATCAAATTACCTTTAAATCTAGGTATAAAGAAGAGATTAAGCAAGAAACCTTGGGAGTAGGGTTTGTGATCATGATAGTTAGGGCTTTAGGGTGAAACTAATGTGATTAACTATTGATGTAAAGGCTTGAGATTAAAGTCTAAAAGAGAATAGAAGTCTAATAGGTTGGATTGTGGTGAAAGGCCTATCCTCACCTAACCTACCTTATGAATGCTTGATAAATCTAAGTGATAGAATCACTTGAACATGGATTGGTTGTCAAGGACCTCCTTCCATGAGTTATGACTGTTAAACAAGGCTTAACAAGTAAACCTTGGGGTGTATGCTTGGCTCCAAGTGGATATTGACAATGAGATGGAGTATCACACAAGAGAGGGTCCAAACTCCAAGAAGAAAGGAGGGCTACACCTAGTTGATGTGAGGACTATCCAAGTTAAAGGGGGGACTCTTACGTAGTAGAGTGTGGGTTTCTCAAAGTTAGGACTCATGAGATGGGAACCTTCACTTAGTTGAGTTAAGGTTCTGGGTAGCAATCTTGATACCCTATGAACTAAGACATGCTTGAGAAGTATCTCATAGTGTTCTAAAGCATAATTGAACTTAGACTACTTAATAAAGTATCTTATAGTGTTTTAAAATTAAAGAGAGGAACTAGGTTCCAAACCAAGAAGTGTTAGCATAAGGACCTAAAGGTATTACTTAGAATGTATAGTATTATGGGGTACTATGCATGTATTGCACAAGTATGACTTAGGGTCACAAAAGAGAAGTTTTGAGAGAGTATTGGGCTAGAGTTGCCTTTCCTAGTTGTAGTTGACCAAAGGTGAGAGATTTTCTTAGTTATGAGAGTTAAGATAATAATGAGGCCAAAGTAGGGTGACTATGACTAGGATAACTTCAAGGCTATGCTTAGTGTGAAGGGTAGTAAGGGATGCCTTTCATGCATTGCATAAGTGTGTCTTGGGGTTACTTAGAAGTATGGTACCCTTATGGCATTGAGAATCTTAAGAGTTGACCATGTACACAGATTATAATTAAGATGACATAAAGACCTAAGTCTTGAATGTGAAGGTGGACTATGCCCAAGAATGACCATAGAGAGGTACTTAGCTTGGATGGTAGTATGGGATGCTATTCTTGCATAGCACAAGTATACTTGGAGGTAGTTTGTGAGGTAGTTCTCTTGTAATATGAAGGACTTAAGGTTGAAATATGTAACCATGAAAGTCTAAGTAAAAACTATGCCATGAACATGATATATCTCCTATGCTCATTAAATATATCTTATGTTGACTTATATTTATATGATGCTTGTGTTGATGATTATTCTATGGCTATGTTGATTGTGTTATGACCATGTTATTATCTCTTATGCTTATGTCATATGTTGACTAACCATTTGAGATGCTCTTATGATGTTGTTCTAGCTTTAATACTTGGTACATTTTGTACTAACGCATATTGCCTACATTCTAATCAAATGTAGGGTTTGGAGACTCGAGAGCTACTTGGAGTTAGGTTTCAAGGATCTAGAAGAGTTGAAGATCTTGGTGAGTCCTCATAGGTTCGAGGACAACATCCACTTTACCTTTATGTCATTTCTTTATGTTTTTACTATTGAATGGGTTGTGTCCCAAGAGTTTATTCTAAAAGATGTATTAGATGGTTTGAGACAGAGAGTATAGAAAGACTTCCGCTTGTTGCTTTTATGAAATATGAATTCGATTGTAATAGTTTTAAATTGTTCCATATTTTCAATTATATTACCTATGTTATGATGCAAAGGGCTTGGATTAGACCCCTTCAGGGTCGAGTACGTCGTGTTACATCTAGGGGGTACCCCTGGGTCATGACAACGCTATTCATACATTGCACAAAGTATGGCTTGGGGTTACTTGAGGTTAAAGCTTAATGTAATGAAATGTCTTATATGGTTGATCATGTTCTAATGTGAAGAAATGAATTGTATGTTAATTATGTTTGTATATGATGCCTATTATGCTTATGTTCATGAAGTTTTCTCAAATTGGCATTAAAGTATGACTTTCAAATAAAATGTCTGTTTTAAGCATGGTTTTTGCATGGCTATTATACTTAGTATATTTAGTGTGCTAACCCATATTTCTTCATTTTTACCAAAGTATAGGTTCCGGCATTTGAGTTGATTCTCTCTAGTTGAAGCTTGGATTGAGTTCTTCCAAGACTAAGTGGTATGTCCTCATGGATTCGAGGACAAGTACTTTGATGTTTCATTTCTTTCATGTAATAGACATTTGTTAGACTTTCTATTATAAAGGGCTGAGACCCTACTTTTGTTTCGGAAATTGTTTTTAGATGGCCATGTGAGAGTTACAGACTTCCGCTGTTTTAAATAAAGTATTGATTGTATGGATTAAAAGATTTTTAATTTCGTACCATTTTCCTTATATCAAATGTTATGAATGCTATGGGGCTTGTATGAGACTTTTCAGAGTCTTATACGTTGTGTCGCATCTAGAATGTGGGCTCGGGTCATGACAAAGGTTCATTGTATTTAAAAATGCAAGAAAATATGTTTTCTATAACCTTTGCTCTGAATTCTTTGAGGATGGTATGAAATGGTCACCGTAGCATACCCATCGGACTTGAGATTAGTACCAAATCTATAGAATAAATACTCTGCAAGCTTTTCACAGTTTTAAACCAAGGCTCAGCTTGTATCAAACTTTTGGAATCAGGAAGCTCCGAAACTTCATGTCTTACAAACTCTGAATTTTATAAACTTTGGCCTCTATGAATTGAAGATTTCTCATCAAGCAGGAAAGAAATAACAATTGGATACAGCTAGGGATGAAAGGTCCAAATGGCAGTCAAGTAACACCGGAAACCACATTTATTTAACTATGTGGCATGGTGGAAAATATGTAACAACCTGGAAATCTAGTAAGATCAAGCTAAAGTCTAATGGAAACCAATAGGTGAAACTAGATCTTTACATGTGACCATTTGAGTTTGATGTTTGGTTTTAGGCTGCATATTGAGTTCCTGAGCTTAGGTTGAGGTGTCTAGGGGTTAATCGTCAAGGTACGACCCCCCAAAGACCAACTAAGGGTCCTTGGGGAGGACCCTAAAGTCTAGACCCCAAGGCTGCCAAGTTCCCAAAAATCTACAAAACAATGTATCACCCACGGAGGGGACCTATCCCCCGTAGGGTGGTTCACGCTCTGTGGGTGTGAGTTTTGGGTCAAGGGGCAACCAAGTCAGCTGCAGGCTCAACATACGCCCCACCAGTATGGGACGTGAGCTAATCTACGCCCCGTAGGTGGTGGCCGTAGATCATCACTGCAATGCTGTCCAAAATCTCGGCCATTGTGGGGGTGAATTGGTAAATTCACCCCAAGTCCTATTAATTGTTTGGACGGTTATTTTAAGTGTATTAAGATATTTTAAGAGTATTAAAACAATAAAATACTATTTTAGATTTCATTATTCAAATCCCCCAAATCAAAACCCAGCTACTCTTCTCTCCAAGAATCTTCTCTCTAGATATTCCATTGAAGAACCAAGAAGGAAATCAAGTTAGAGATTGAAGAAAGGATATCTTCTACACGAAATTGGTTGGATTCTACACCTAAGGTATGGGAGTTCTTCATCCTTGCGAAGCTATCGCCTAAGGAGCCCTTTCAAAAGCTTTTATCTCAAATCTAGAAAACCCAATTGGCTAGGGTTTCAACTCAACTCCATGGATTCCTTTTCAAGTTGCTTTAAAGGCTGAATTATGTTTGTTTATGAATGTATGATTGATTTCATATGATTTTAACTCAACCCTTTCTAGAATCCATGAGACCCCCAACCCTAGCTATGGTTCTTCTTTATATTATGTTATGGTTTTGCAAGTTTCTCTAATTGATTGGATGTGACTTAATTATGATGTAATTTCATTATATAAGTATGATTCTACATGTATATTTGATTAAACTATGATTCTAAGGTGAATTGATGAGGCCTAGGGCTATGTCATGAAAGAGGTAAATTGTGGGTTGAGATATAACCTTCTAAGAATGGTGAACTTCTTGGTGAATTGCCTTAGATTAGATTACCTAGACATGAATTTCTTATAAGTCTTGTAGACATGAACTAACTTGATTAGGTCTTATACGAATGATCATGTTTGTGTAGTGTTGGATTGAGTTTATATGTTCCTATATGACTATAATTGATCAAGAATGAGGCATGTGGTTAGGTTACCTTGAGAAATAGGATTACTTAATAATCATGTGAGGCATTGCTTGAGATTAAGACTTGTAATATGAAGGTGACTCTTAGGGCTTCAAGGCAAAGAGCTAAAATGAATAAGCTAAGGGTGTTAAGGCTCCAAGAAGGAAGCCATTATGTATGTTGATTTGTGTATGGCCCTATTATGAGAAGACTTCATCAACATGACATCTAATATGAGTAAATGAGTCTATACATGGAATGAATGTTATATTTGAGTTATGACTATATCTATGTTTCCTATAATGAATGCTAGATATGTTAACTTAACATGACCCTTGAATGCAATATATGTGAATTATGCATGATTGTGATATTATGTACACGCTTATGAACACTTTGAGAGGGGAATGCCTATGATGATAATGTTGTTGTTGTTGTTGTGTCATTGTAGGACAATTATACACACGCACACTCCATGCTTAAATAAGACTATGAGGTATTTGTGGTGTCAATTGAAAGGCTAGTTCTCATGTGCACCTTTACATACTATTATGCATGAAATGTACATGACCATGATGATCGACTTGAAAGGTGGAGGTGTTAATTATTGTGTATGTTGTGGTATTGATGCAAGATCCTTCTTCCCCTACACCCTTACACTTATCTATGCATGACAAGACTATGATTATGATATTAATGTTGGGTTGATTGAAAAGGACACTTTCATGAACATGTTGTGAGAGACTTACTCACATATTAAGGATTCTAAAGGTGAAAGGCTATTCTCACCTAAAGAATCCATGAGCTACCATGATACCAAGATGGTTGAGTGTTAGGCATTCTTCCATAAACATGATTATAAAGTAAAGACTTAACATGATTATTAAAAGGTAATTAAGCTTAGCACCAAGTGGATAGGAACAAGAGATGGAAACTTTTTACCTCAGTCAGTCTGGGTTTCTAGTAGCAATCTCCCTATCCCATAACTATGTGCCCGCATAGGTCTCTTAGCTAGTGGATCCACCTATAAGCTAAACATGTTTGTTCTACCTTAGGCAAGTAGAACACCTCTTTTCGGTGTGGGTTCAGGACACCGGATTCCATGTACCTCACATGGTCTATGTCTGTTAAGGCTATATCTCCCTACATGAACAAGTAACATGAACCATGACAAGAACAAGTAACATAAACAAGAACAAGTAACATGAACAAGAACAAGAACATTGGTTATTTACTATAGTCCCCTTAAGAGGTTCTACTTAGTGTGAATGGGGGAATGGGACTTTATTCATGTATTGCACAAGTAGGCTTTGAGAGTGGGTATGGTAGGTTTCCCTGATGACATGATGATTATGAGTTATGCATGCTTTATTGTGAATTATGAACATGAATATGAACATGGACTATGCTTATGACTTCTTAATAGGTTTACTTAGTGTAGGTGGGGGTATGGAACATCGCTTATACATTGCACAAGTAGACTTATAAGGAGGTTGTGGTGTGGTTTCCTTATACTATGAAGATATGTGAACTTATGTATGCATGATATTGATTGTTGTTATGAATGACTTTACCTTTTACAAGATATGAACATGAATGTCTCTTTGTGTATATGTGTTAGCTATGGTTGAGGTCAAGGTACGTTATGCATGATCATGGTGGCCTAGAAGTGATACTTAGTGTGGATTGGATTATGGGGTCCTACCCATGCATTTCACAAGTAGAGCTTAAGGTTGGTTGTGTGATAATTCCAGTATGTGGAGATGATCTTGGTATTTGACTATATATTATATTATGATTGGAGACTATGTATTGTTAGGATTGGGATATGTACTATGCTTGTGTTGGAGATTACGTTTGTAATGTGATGATATCTCTTATGCCATGATGAATTATATGTGAGTTACTTTATGAGTTGCATTCTCCAACTATTTAAAAGATGATGTTCAAAATGGCATATAGCATGGTTTCAAATGAAATGTTCCTTTTATGCATGTTTTATTGGTTTTATTGCATGGCTTCCATACTTAGTACTTTTTGTGCTAACCCCTTCTTTCTACATTTTCTATAAGTGTAGGCTTTGGATATATTGGATTCCATCCTCGTGGCTAGGTTCGTAGTAGATCAAGAAGAAAAAGATTGGTGAGTCCTCATTGTATTTGAGGGCTTGACCATATGTCCTTTATGTCTTTCTTTTATGTTTAGACTTATGGATATGTCCCTCAGTTTGTAATTCAAGAATTCTAATTCAAGTGTTAGATAGTTTGGGACATAGTATTATAGATTCTCTCTCATTTTATAAAAGATTTCCATTGTAAAGAAAAGTCTTCAATTCCACACTATTTTTCTATGATCTTATGTCTATGATTATGCTAAAGGCTTGTATGAGACCCATTCGGGGTCAAGTATGTCATGTTACGTCTAGGGGATACTCCTGGGTCGTGACAAACTTGGTATAAGAGCATATGTTTTTGGGATGGTTTTTTTAGGATGTCTCAAACCACATCTAGTAGAGTCTTGTTCATAAATGTGAAGCGCACCACATTTTATGAATAGTAGGCTATCGGATGTTAGGGAAAACTTCACTTCTTCATTCTCTAGTTGTGCCATAGAGTTTAATTATTTAAGGTCTTTCTCTCTAACCGATGGTCTTTAGGATATGACTACGGGAGGGCTTATGCTACAAGGAGTGAGGGAGAAGATGTTGGTTGTTATGCCAATGATGGCTATGTGACTAAATAGGACTTGATATGATAAATTTATATGTCACCCTTAGGGTGGATTGGTAGTGTTATTGTCATGCTCCTAGGTGGTGATAGAACCCATATAGTGAATTTTTTGTTCCCAAATGAGCCTATTCGAGAGTGGAAAGGGGGAAATTATATGCCATAAGTTTGGATTATGTTGTGTCTTAAGGTTGACTTTGAGGGTTGCATGTACCACCTAGTTAAGTTGAAGAAGAAGAGTGTAAGTGTTGACCAACTTCGAAGAGTTAGTTATCTTTTAAGATTGATCTTAAGCATGGTCATTGTGATTAGGGTGCTTAAGTAATACCTAGATATGATTGGTTGATAGATCCCACCAAAGGTGATGATATGGGTTGAAATGGTCTAAGAATTGTCTTGATCCAACCTTAATAGAATTGAGACAGACAACGGTTTCATGAATAAAGCTATTATAAGTTCCTCCCAAGTTTAACCAAAAGAAGGTGTCCACCCCAAAAATCTCAAGGAGTGAGTGGTAGTGGATCTTATGTGATTAGACCTACTTGTGCTTTTTGTAGAAAGAAACATAAGGGTAAGTGTCTAGCTGGCACAAAGAGTTGCTATGGTTGTGGTGGAAGTGACCACCTAATAAGAAATTGCATGGTGCTTATGGCTAGGGGAAGAGAGATGAAGAAAATTAGGACCGGTGCTCTTCAAGCTAGAGGTGAACAAGAGTGTCCTTCTAATGTGGCTACCAATATGTGTTTTATGCTTACCGTTATTCCGGTAATACTTGTCTTTTGTGACTTGATAAATTGGACATGATGAACTTTTGTGTTTTCCTTAGTATGCATGGATTTAATTGAGGCCATATGTGTTTGTTGGTATAACCCAACTTAGCCATTATGAGTTTTATGATGTGTTGGGAGGATTTGATAAATAGTGGTGTTTAAGTGATGCTTATAGTTATTGGGTGAGTAAACTCCCTTGAAGGAGGCTAATAGTGTAAATTCACTATTATTTAGGATCACCTTGTGTGAGAGGTGTAAGAGTTGAGTGATGATTTGCTCCGACCTTAGAATTTCAAGAAAAGTGCTTAGATGGCAAGGTCGTTGAGTGTACTAGCTGTTCATGATTGGATTGACTTGTAATCCTCACCTTATGTGGTATAGTGAGTTTGAAAGGTTTAGTCCCGATTTGGTAGGCTCATATGAGACTTTGAGTGGTGTTGGTGAGGTTGCTTGTGAGTACCAATTAGGATCTTAGACCGTCAAGTTAAGAAATAGAAGAGTAAGAAAGAACTTCCATGAAAATGTTGAGGAGTGGTATTTTAGTAAGGGTTTTAGTTGAAGGTGCTTATTTGGGAGGCCAAGGGCCAATGAGTTGTCCCAATATCCTTATGTTCCCTTCTTTTCCTCCTCTATCTTAAGATGATAAGTTCTCCTTGACTCATTTCTTAATTATGGAGTCTTGGATGTTGTATGTGTCCTAAGAATTCCTTGTTCCATATAATTACTTTTGTTAACCTTGATAGGTTTTGGATGCATGATTATTAGACCTCTAATGGTTTTATATGTCACGCCTCAAATCCCATTAAGACGGACAGGCACCCGACGCCCTAAAGGCCGGAGAGAACCAACATGTAACCTGTGTTTACTATGCATATAACCATGACAATCTTGTGACAAAGCCGTGTCTATGTAGAGTCTAGTTTGTGGATGTTTTGTACACCACATTTAGAAACAGGAGGCTACGGGACATGTA
The DNA here is from genome assembly GCA_036250505.1 of Solanum acaule. NCBI lineage: Eukaryota > Viridiplantae > Streptophyta > Magnoliopsida > Solanales > Solanaceae > Solanum > Solanum acaule. The sequence continues at coordinate 10,163 of JAJOOR010021259.1, read as the reverse complement.
GGAGTTGTCTTTTTTCTTTCATTTCTTAGATCGTGCGATAGAACCAATGTTGTAGGTGAATCGTACCTAACTTCTAAATTGTTTTATTATAGCGAAGATACCGATTACGAGAAGGAGTAAAAGTACTGGTAAGCGAGTAAGCGTGGTTGCCTAAGAAGGGACCAGCCAACCACCACCTAGTCAAGATGTTCAAGGTGAGGCTCAAGATGAGTCTCTATGACAGACTTCCCCAACCCCTCCATCTGCAGAAGATCTAAGGAGGGAAGCTACACCTCAAGAACCCCCTATTAATGCTATCGAGCAAGATTTGAGGAACGCAGTCCAATTATTGACTCGTATAGTTGCTGGCCATGGCCAAAGGAAAGAAGGTCTAGTTGCAGGTACTAGTGGTGTAGATAGAGCAGCTGGCACGCAGATATGTGATTTCCTTAATTTGGACCCTCCATCATTCACCGAATCAGATCCTAATGAAGATCCACAAGACTTTATAGATCATATCCAATGCACTTTCGATGCTATGCATGTAACTTTCGATGCTATGCATGTAAGTGGTAAAGAAGCGCTCGAGCTAGCAGCATATATATTAAAGGGTGTGGTTATATTGTGGTATGATGCTTGGAAGCAATTTAGGGGAACAGATGCACCTTCAGCTACATGGAAAGAGTTTAAAAAGGCATTCCTTGACCATTACCTGCCATTGGAGATCTGAGAGGCCCGTGCGAATCAGTTCTTAAATATCCACCAAGGAAGTATGAGTGTGAGAGAGTACAGTCTCAAATTTAATTCCTTGGCCAGGTATGCTCTTAATGTAGTAGCTACTATGGAGGATAGAGTTCATCGATAAATGGATAGATTAGATTCATATATGGTTACAGATTGTACCATTGCTTTGTTGAATAAAGATATGGGCATAGAAAGGATGCAAACTTCTGCGCAAAAGTTGGAGGATCAAAGGCAAAGATGAAGGACACAAGAGTAAGAAATAGGGCATCCTAAGAGGGCCAGATCTATAGGGCAATTTATACCATCCCAAGGTGAGTTCAGGCCTCGGTTCTTTAACAGACCACCTAGGCCATCATTTTCCTACTCTACAGCTAGTGCCCTACCTCGATTTCAAGGGTTTAGGGGCAATCAGTTTGGGCAAAGAAGTGAAAGCCAAGGTTCAGAAATAGCGGGTCATCAAGAGCAGGGAAGTACAAGCCAATCAAGGCCTCCTCGACATCCTTGTAAACAATGTGGAAGGAGTAATCTAGGTGCATGCAGATTTGGGACAGACGTTTGTTTTTGGTGTGGTACACCGGGGCTTATGATGAGAAACTGCCCTCATAGGGGCACATGTGGTGTTGCACAGCTTACTAGATCGGTTGTTGCATCGTCGTCATCAACACCTTCTTTAGGTAAGGGACTACAAATGCCTACAGGTCATGGTAGAGGATCTAGGGGAGCAGCTAGTTCTAGTGGAGTTCAGAATCACACATATGGTCTAGGGGATCGACAAAATTTGGAAGCTTCACCGGATATGGTTACAGGTACATTGTCCATCTTTTCACATATTGTATATGCACTAATTGATCTGGGGTCTACATTGTCATATGTTACTCCATTGATTGCGGGACACCAAAATTATTAGTGAAACCATTTGAAGTGTCTACACCGATTGGTGAGTCTATTATAGCTAGAAGGGTTTATCATAATTGCATTGTAACTATTTCTGATCGTGATACATTGGCTGATCTTGTTGAGCTAGAAATGGTAGATTTTCATGTTATAATGGGTATGGATTGGTTAGCTTCTTGTTAAGCCACGGTAGATTGCCATACTAAGATAGTGCATTTCCAGTTTCCAAAAAAGGTCGTCCTTGAATGGAAAGGTTATTAATATTGGGGCGCCATGAGGTAAATTTATTTCTTATCATAAGGCAAAGAAGATGATGTCCAAAGGATACATATGCCATCTGGTCAGAGTGAAAAATATAGATGTAGAGCCACCAACTCTTCAATCCATTCCGGTAGTAAATAAATTTCCCAATATATTTCCTGAAGATCTTCTGGGTTTGCCTCCAAAACGAGAAGTAAAGTTTGGTATTGATGTGATTCCAGATACTCAACCTATTTCCATCCCTCCATATAGAATGCCCCGGCAAAATTACGGGAGTTGAAGGAGCAATTAAAAGACTTATTAGAAAAAAGATTCATAAGGCCTAGTATGTCCCCATGGAGAGCACCAGTATTGTTTGTACGTAAGAAAGATGGCTCGTTGAGAATGTGCATTGATTACCGACAGTTGAATAAAGTAACAATTAAGAACAAATATCCCCTTCCTAGAATTGATGATTTGTTTGTTCAGTTACAAGGTGCTAAGTGTTTTTCAAAGATCGACTTGAGGTCGGGGTATCACCAAGTAAGGGTTAAAGACAAAGATATACCCAAGACAGCTTTCCGAACAGGGTATGGTCATTTTGAGTTTTTAGTCATGTCATTTGGGCTAACGAATGCACCAGTAGCTTTTATGGATTTGATGAATAGGGTGTTCAAGCCATTTTTAGATGTGTTTGTGATAGTATTCATAGATAACATTTTGGTGTATTCAAGATCAGAACAGGACCATGCTATTTATTTGCGGCAGGTTTTACAAATTCTTCGTGATCGTAAGTTGTATGCAAAGTTCTCTAAATATGAGTTCTGGTTAAAATCTGTGGCATTCTTAGGTCATATTGTATCCGATGAAGGAATAAGGGTTGATAACCAGAAGATAGAAGTCGTGAAAAACTGGCCAAGACCTACAACGCCTACGGAGATTCATAGTTTTCTTGGATTGGTAGGTTATTATAGAAGGTTTGTTGAAGGATTCTCTTCCATTGCTGCACCCTTAACAAAGCTAACACATAAAGAAACCAAGTTTCAGTGGAGTGATGAATGTGAAAGAAGCTTCCAAGAGATGAGGAATAAATTAACTTTTACACCTGTATTGGTACTTCCAGAAGGAACAGAAGGGTATGCAGTGTATTGTGATTCTTCGGGAGAGGGCTTAGGATGTGTATTGATGCAGCATGGTAAAGTAATAGCTTATGGCTCAAGGCAGCTGCAGCCACATGAGAAAAATTATCCAACCCATGATCTAGAGCTAGCAGCAGTTGTGTTTTCTTTGAAGATATGGCACCACTACTTGTATGGAGTTCATGTTGACATATACACTGATCACAAGAGTTTGCAATATATCTTTAAGCAAGAGGACCTAAATCTGAGGCAGCGAAGATGGCTGGAGCTATTAAAAGATTATGATATTGATATCTTGTATCATCCCGGGAAAGCAAATGTAGTAGCTGATGCGTTAAGTCGTAAAATAATGGCAAGCACTTATGGGCCGTCTGTGGAAAGACAAGAAATAACTAAGGATCTATGTCAACTAGCTAGCTTGGGGGTTCGCCTTCTTGAATCTCCAGATGAAGGGGTTATTGTGCAAAATGCGGCAGAATCTTCATTAGTAGTGGAAGTGAAAGAGAAGTAGTACACTGATCATATTCTATTAAAGCTTAAGGAGAATGTACAACAGGGTATGACAAAGGCATTCGAGCTTACACAAGAGGGAGTACTTCGATGTCAAAACAGATTGTGTGTACCTAATGTAGATGAATTAAGAAACATGATTACGATGGAAGCACATCATTCGAGATATTCTGTCCATCCAGGGTCAACTAAAATGTAACATGACTTGAAAGAAATGTATTGGTGGGGGGACATGAAGAAGAACATTGTGGAATTCGTGGCTCAATGTCCAAATTGTCAACAAGTAAAAGTAGAGCACCAAAAGCCCGGAGGTTATATGCAGTGTATAGAACTTCCAATCTGAAAGTGGGACATGATCAACATGGATTTTTTCACTGGTCTTCCTCGTTCATTTCGGAAGTTTGATTCTATATGGGTAATTGTTGATAGACTGACCAAATTAGCGCACTTTTTGCCATTCAAGACTACTTATACAGTTGAAGACTCTGTGAGGTTGTATATTAAAGAGATAGTTTGTCTACATGGAGTGCCAATCTCTATTATATCTGACAGGGGAGCTCAATTCACTGCAAATTTTTGGAAGTAATTTCAGAAGAGTTTGGGGACACAAGTAAATTTAAGTACAACCTTTCACCCTCAAACAGACGGTAAGGCAGAGCGTACAATTCAAACACTTGAGGATATGTTGCAAGCTTGTATATTAGACTTCAAAGGTAGTTGGGATGATCATTTGTCGTTGATCGAGTTTGCATACAATAATAGCTACCATTCAAGTATTAAAATGGCACCTTAAGAAGCTTTATATGGTAGAAAATGTAGATCCCCAATTGGCTGGTTCAAAACAGGTGAAACTGCCTTATTTGGGCCAGACCTTGTTCATCAAGCTATGGAAAAAGTCAAAGTGAAACAGCAGCGGCTAGAAACAGCTCAAAGTCAACATAAATCATATGCAGATGTTAGAAGGAGAGGACTAGAATTTTCTATAGGGGATTGGGTGTTCTTGAAGATGTCACCAATGAAAGGGGTAATGAGGTTTGGTAAAAGGGAAAGTTGAGTCCACGCTATATAGGGCCATATAAGATTATCCGAAGAATTGGCCAAGTTGCGTATGAGTTAGAGCTACCTCAAGAGCTTTCAACCATTCATCCGGTGTTTCATGTCTCAATGCTTCGAAAATGCGTAGGTGACCCATCTCGTATTACTCCTACTGAAGATGTACAATTTATGAGAGATCTCACTTATGAAGAAGCACCTATTGCTATTCTGGATCGACAAGTTAGGAAGTTGAGAAATAAAGAAGTAGCTTCTGTAAAAGTATTATGGAGGAACCAACAAGTAGAAGAAGTTACATAGGAAGCCGAAAAAGCAATGAAATTGAAGTATCCTCATCTCTTCCAGACCGATATGAAAGATGAAAATGTTGAGTTGAGGCGTTAACAAGTAAGTATAAGTCTATATGTTCAATGTGATTAATATTAGTACTAACTTAGGCTTGAACTTTTTTTGGGCTGGATAACCATGCTAACATTCCAGGACGAATGTTTTAAGGGGAGAAGGATGTAACAGCCCGTATTATGCATATGCTTATTGTATTCTTCTGATATTGGACATAGACTTACGGTATAGGTGAGGGACCATGTTTCTTATATGATTAGCGTTGGTTTAAAGTAGATCGGAATGTGATGTGATGCCTTGCGTATTTCAGCATGTGTACGGCAAGTTAACTCTAACGGGAGTATTTAAACTCAAGACAGTAAGGTGGTAATTGAGCTCAAGTTGAAAGTTAAGTGCTAAGTTGAAGAAAAAGGGATTAATATTTAGAAAATGGAATAAAATAATCGAGCTGCTTGCTTGACTTAATTAAGTTAGTAGGTGACAAGTAGGTGCATCACCTACTTTGACTTATTGACCAGCCCAAAGGACCAAGTAGGTGCATCACCTACTAAGACTTTTGTTCTTACCATGTAATTGGGCCAAGTGCACTACCACATACTTGCATTAATCTGGCCCAAGTTGAGTAGAAGAATAAGGGGAAAATGGACAGCCAAGGCCCAATAGTCTTAAGTCCAAAAAGGCCCAAGTGAAAAGTCCAAGTAGGTGGATTACCTACTTGCATTAATTATGGCCCAAATTAACAAGAATAGAGGGATAATTGGCAGTAGGCCCAACAAGTTTTGAAGTCCCCAAAGGCCCAAGTTGAAAGGTAAAGTAGGTGGGTCACCTACTTGACAATATATGGCCCAAAATTGGCCAAGAAAGTCGGCCATTACACCTCCCTTTTAAAGGGATAAAGATCAGATCTTTTGCTCCATTTTTAACTTGCAAAATTTTCAGATTTCTTCGGTTTCTCTCTTGGTCTCTATTGGCTTCAATCAGCATCCTTAAAACACCTTGAGGTTCTTGAGTATTGTCCCCCTTTACAAGTAAAAGTTTGAAGGAGAGTTTCAGTTCTTGAAGTACAAGTTTAGAGGATAAATTTCCAGAAACTAAGTTAAGACTACTGCCCATTCTTGCCTCTCTTTAAATACAGGTTTGAGGTGGAGAATTTTGTATATATTTATCAAGAACTAATGGATGGTGATAAATCCTTGAGTCAATATTGTCCTATTATGTTGAAAGATCTTTAGGGATTGATAGTGGCTGCCTTATGTATATTGTTGTTGGGGGCAGTTTGGGTATCTTGGCAAAGAATGTATGAAGTTGTATTAATGTATAGAAGAAGGGTGTGGTGGTTCACCATTTGTGTAAGGGTTGTATGGGCCTACTTTCCGTCAAGTGTTTAGCTACTGTTTTTTGAGGGCCTTAATGTGATTAGCTGCTAACATCAGCTTAATCATGCCTTAAATTGTAGATTAGCACCCAAGAAGGGAGGCTGAATTGTTACAGTTGTATTGGTCAGAAAATAAGGTATGTAGGGCTATTCGATTACATATTCGTTGGCATGAAATTACTTGCGATTAATATCAATAAGTGGATTTCCTAAGTTCTATTCCTAGTAAAGGAAACATAGTGGCAGCGTACGATCTCCAAATAGACAACAATATTTCCCCCTCTCCTTAGTGTATAGAATTACTTCATTATATGTTCAGTACTCTATAGTCACTTGAAGTCAATTGTGGCATTTAAGCTCACAAGTAATGCATTGATGTTACACAGCTCCTTATGTCATTGTTACTATCTTGAAGTATTATTCTCATGTCTTCTACTACTGGTCCATAGTTCCAAATATCAAAAATGATTATGACCACCAAAACAACAATCTCAAAGATTAAAGAATCTAAGTGAAGCAATTTGTATAATTAAGGGTGCCAGTTCAGGGGCGAAAGCCTAGCATGGGCCGATCCCAATTGGTATAGAAGGGTGGCAGCTCAGGGGCGAAAGCCTAACATAGGCCAATCCCAATTTGAGTAATTATGAGGACCGCATCTCAAGGGTTAAAATGCCTAGCATGGGTCATCCTCTTCTACCACTGATCAGCTGGTCATTCGTATCACATGCCTTATAAAGAGGATAACACACAGAAAGGTAAAGACAAGAATGTAACATACATGATCCCACAAGAGTTAACAGAGGTGGTCTTCTATTCTGATTTATGCACACATATCGTGATACTTGGTTTCATTCGAAGTCTTATTTTATATATGTTATTGCCTTACATACTAAGTACATTTTTTTCGTACTGATGTCCCTCGCGGGGGACGCTGCTATTCATGCTACAGGCACAGGTACTCCAGTTAGTAGACCTCCTTAGGAGCACACGACACTCAGCTACTTTTGGTGAGCTCCAGGTTGGTTCGGAGCTTTACTGAGTCTTTGGTAGATTCATTTTGGTATTGTATCGTAGTTAAGAGTAAGGCGGGGTCTGTCCCGACCTACTCTAAGGTTTTCTATCTTTTAGAGGCTTTGTAGACTTATGTATATTGTTCAGTTGCATCTTCACAAGTTGTGGCCTCAACCGCCAAGTCTTGTATATAAGTTTTGGGTCTACTTATGTAGGTTCGTATCGTTGCATCCTATGTTAACTTGTCACAAGATTGTCATGGTTATATGCATAGTAAACACAGGTTACATGTTGGTTCTGTCGAGCCTTTGGGGCGTCGGGTGCTTGTCCATCTTAATGGGATTTGAGGCGTGACATTAGAGACCGTTAAGGTTATAATGAGTCTTGGTAATGCCTTGGGTTTGTTGAAAGGAGTAGTAATTGAAGTTTTTGTAAACAAGGGGCTTACTCCATGGGGGAGATCATGTGCTTGAGTAGCAAAATTAATTGAGAGTCCCGAAATGCTCATCTCTTCTCCTATTCCTATTCTAGCTAGAGACCAAGAGTTCCTTTTGGGCTTGTTTTATGACTAGGAGTCATGAGTGTTCTAGAAATTTCCATGATCTACTTATGTTATGCATGTTTTTGAAAGATTCTTTTTTTTGTATAAAATGGATTTTTCCCATGACTTACATGTTCCTCATGTTGTTGTGCATTCTAGTATGGTGATGGCATATTTGACTTCATGAGATGATATAATGAACAAGCTTTGTTGTATTTTTGATGAAATGACACTTTGGCTCTATGTTGTTGTGATGAGCTTGTTTTTACTGAGAAAATGAAATTCCGCTTTTGATTATGTGATTATTGATGTTTGGAAGTGTTGGTATAGGCTCACTCTTAAGATGGAGATGGTGTGCCTAGCTAACATTGTTGTTATGTGCAATGTTGCAATGACTTCTTTATATGATGCATATTCATGAAAACTTGTGTTTTGAAAGAAAATGAGTTTATGTGAATTGTTTCCGTCATGTTGTGGTCCCTTGAGTAAGAGTTGCCTATTGTACTTCATGAGAAGAATAAATGGACATGTTTAAGTTAGGAGTTGAGAAATTCTTCCTTGAAGGAAATGCTTTTTGAAAATAAAATGCACATGAGCTCCATGAGAGTATGTTGAGCGTATTATGATTAGGAGTTGATAGTTCCTCCTTGAACATGGCAAGTTATGAGAATATCATGCATAAATGGGTTGTTATATATATTTCATACTTCCTTGTGTTGCATTGATCATGTTGAATTGGAGTTAATGTTACCTCCTTTGAATAATTGCACATTGTGAATAGTGTAGTTTGAGTTGTGCATTATAGTAATGTTTTACGCATGATTGGGCTACTAGTCGTGAGTCGTTAAACCCCCCTTAATGTGTTTAAAGTGTCATTTGAGGACGAATACTCCTAAGGGGGAGATAATGTAACACCCTGGAAATCTAGTAAGACCAAGCTAAAGACTAATGGAAACTAATAGGTTAAACAAAAGCCTTACGTGTGAGCTTTTGAGTTTGATTTTGATTTTACGTTGCATATTGACTTCCCGAGCATAGGTTGAGGTGTCTAGGGGTTAAACTTCAAGGTAAAAACCCCCAAAGACCAACTAAGGGTACTTGAGGAGGACCCTAAAGTCTAGACCCCAAGGCTGCCAAGTTCCCAAAAATCTGCAAAAAAATGTGTCAACCACGGAGGGGACCTACGCCCCATAAGGTGGTCCACGCTCTGTGGGAGTGAGTCGTGGGTCAAGGGGCAACCAAGGAAGCTGCAGGTTCAACCTACGCCCCACCAGTACGGGACATAAGTTGATCTACGCCCCATAGGTGGTGGCCGTAGATCATCATTGCAATGCTGTCCAAAATCTCGGCCATTGTGGAGGTGAATTGGTAAATTCATTCCAAGTCCTATTAAGTGTTTGGACAGTTATTTTAAGTGTATTAAGATATTTTAAGAGTATTAAAACAATAAAATACTATTTTAGATTTCATTATTCAAATCCCCCAAATCAAAACCCAACTACTCTTCTCTCCAAGAATTTTCTCTCTAGAAACTCCATTGAAGAACCAAGAAGGAAATCAAGTTAGAAAACACATCCCTCTACACGAAATTGGTTGAATTCTACACCTAAGGTATGAGAGTTCTTCATCCTTGGGAAGCTATCACCCAAGGAGCCCTTTCAAAAGCTTTTATCTCAAATCTAGAAAACACAATTAGCTAGGGTTTCAGCTCAACTCCATGGATTCCTTTTAAAGTTGCTTTTAAAGGTTGAATTATGTTTGTTTATGAATGTATGATTGATTTCATATGATTTTAACTCAACTCCTTCAAGAATACATGAGACCCTCAACCCTAGCTATGGTTCTTCTTTACATTATGTGATAGTTTTGCAAGTTGGTCCATTTGATTGGATGTGAGTTAATTATGATGTAATTGCATGATCTAATTATGATTCTACATGTATATTTGATTAACCTATGATTCTAAGGTGAATTGATGAGGCCTAGGGCTATGTCATGAAAGAGGCAAATTGTGGGTTGAGATGTAACCTTCTAAGAATTGTGAACTTCTATGTGAATTGCCTTAGATTAGATCACCTAGATATGAATTGCTTATAAGTAAACCTTGTAGACATGAACCAACTTGATTAGGGCTATATGATTGATCATGTTTGCGTAGGGTTGGGATTGAGTTGATATGTTCCTATATGACTATAATTTATCAAGAATGAGGCATATGGTTAGGTTACCTTGAGAACTAGGATTACTTAATAATCATGTGAGGCATTGCTTGAGATTAAGACTTGTAATATGAAGGTGACTCTTAGGGCTTCAAGGCAAAGAGCTAAAATGAATA
>JAJOOR010021258.1:0-35624 GCA_036250505.1 Solanum acaule | reverse complement strand
CACATAGATCATGTACAAGTCCCAAGGTTTATACAAAATATAGATGCCTATATGCAAATGTGATCTTCCTTAAGGCTCTCAAAATCTCCATCTCCAATGGCTAGCTTCATGCATCCTCTCGAACATTCCCTACGATAGAAACAACTATCACTAAGCATATAGCTTAGTGGTGCAAAAACTATAGGTTCGGAGCCCTCAGATTCACCAAGTTACCTTTCTCAAGTCATGGGTAGCATAATTGAACATATTAAATAAATCAAGTAAACAATATATAAAGAGTATCAAGTTCGATATTTAAAGATCCAAATGTCAAGAACGCTCATAGAACAGTTTTCCAAGAGATTCAACAACAAGGCTCACCCAATATATACATCATGTCATCACACCAAGCACAAGGAAGTATCAACAAGGGCCAACGCCCTGTGTCAAAAAGGGTCAAAACCCAATAATCAAGAGAACCAAGAACCATATTAAAAATGGCTTTCTAGTTTGTACTTAAAATGGACAACTTTCATTCTTAAGACGGACTAAAAATCAAGAGTCAAGATGGCAAATGATCCGAATCAAGAGGCATGCCAATATTGACAAAGTCACCGCCATAAGAAGGACATGGTCCCAACAAGAGTGCCAAGTGATCAAACAATCCATACACGTGGGCGAGTTACACAAGTGTCTTTAATGTCTTAAAGGATAACAACACGACAATACAAAGTGACAAGAGGTAACCAAGGTACCAAGATAAACTTTCAGATATACCAGCAGGTAAAAATAGTACAAGTACAAATTTATACACAAACCTTAGTGCTCTAGCAAAGAAACAGTCCAACACAACTTCGCGAGTTCAGACCGTAGACCAACCAACGTTTCAAGGTTCTCAACTTGTTCACGAGTATATACAACCTTAAAAATACAATTAAATATCTTCTTTAATTCCAAGCAGCTCAATAATGTTGATGTAAAACAGGATTATCATCAGAAGTAAGCTTAGCCTGTACAAATACGACTACGCTCCCAAAACAGTAATTCGGGCCAGCCTAGTACCTCATGTCGCAACTTAGATTTGGAAAGGAAAACGGCAAAACTAGACTTTATATCCCTCATTAAAGATGTAGATAAATCCCTTAGGGTTGCAAACAAACAAGAATCATCGCAAAATATATTTTGTATAAAAAGATATATTCAAAACACTAACAGTTGTTCATACATGATTTGTAATTTCAAAATCTGGACAGAACTTGTCTTATGTTGCGTCCCATATTGTGAATTAATAGCTGATAAAGTAGAGTTTTACATAAACATACGAGTTGTAGGTCTACGAATTAGCTTTCTAAATCATATTTATTCACTTTAAACTAAGTTCTAGAGAAATAGATATGCATAACATACCAAACACTACACAGCTCAGAAACAGATTTCGTCACTTACCAAAAAGAAGTGTGTGTCTCGAATTCCAGCCAAAAGGGCCAAGTTTTTCTCTTGTTGTTTTGAAGAACAACTTGTTAGATAATGTTCTAAGGTTCTTATACTTCAAGTGAGACGAATTTACTAGAAGAGGTGTCAAAATATAGTCTCAAAAGTGAGGCTAGTCACATATACAGCTGTCACTAAAAGGGATGCTCAAATAAAAGTAGTTGCCCAAAAAGCATACATATATACCTATATGTATATACCAAATACCAACACTTTCAATTTATATGTAATTCTAATTAGAAAATTACGTAAATACTCCCATGCAATAACTTAAATTACGATCACAATTATGTTAAGCAAGGTTGCAAATATCACAAAATTTCAAGTTCCCACAATGAGAATACAACATATTCTAGTAATTAAGCAATGGTGTATCGACATGAGAATGTTGGTCTAATATTTAGGGGTGTTACAGAAGAAGTCAAGGTCTAGGGCTCAAGAACTCAACTTTTCCACTCAAATTCGTGATGAATCTTCATCTAAGGTATGGTAGTTTTGATTCATGGTTAACGTTTCATCCATGAAGTCCTTAAATTTTCAATTCCAAAGTTAGAAAATTCTCCAAAACTAGGGTTTCACTCCATGTCATGGAGTCTTTCTCAAAACGTTTTCAATGATTCAATTGTGTTATATTATGGTTTAATTACTGATTTAGGATGTTTTTATGATAAATTCTTCTATGAATTCCTGAATTTTACTAACTTCTCAAATTGGATCCTAAAGTGTGGGTGTTGATTTACATTACTAGAAAATTATAGAATTATGAATATAATGAATCGGTTACTTGAATTATGTATTAATTAAGGAATTTCTATGGGTTTGATGTTGAATTTGTCCCAAGAACTTATGAACCCCCATGTCCCCAATTTGTGGCCTTGTGATGTGAATGAATTGTAGTAAGTTGAACATTATGAGATTACGTTGTTTTAGTTGAGTTATTTGAATCATGTTGCCTTCCATGTTAAATGTAGTAATCCTAAATGAGATTGGTTGAATGTGATCCTTGATCCAAGAGGGGTAAGATAGTAGATTTATGGAAAATTGTGGCCTTATGTGTATACTTTATGAGCATGATTATAATCTAAATTGTTGTGTGTTGAATTGTATGTGGTGTCATTGTGGAAAGACTCCACCAACATGACCTATATTATTAGTGTTTGAGATCACACATTTAAATTACTAGATTACTTGAAATAAAACTATATCCATGTCTAATATAATGAATGCTAGATGTGTTGATTGAATATGGTCGTTGGTCCTTAAAGGGGCAATATATGATATTATACATGCTTGTGGAAGTGTGTTCATGATATAAGACCATCTTTTGAGGAAGTAAAGTGATCATGACGTTGATGTAATTGTGGTGTAGTTGAAAGTCTATTCTCACTCACACACACTTATACATGATTATTCCATGATTATGATAATATTATTGTATTGATTGAAAGTTAATTCTCATAAACATATAATGAGTATAATGTGAAAGTTTTCCTCACATATTGAAGATTCTAGGTTGAAAGTTAGTTCTCACCTAATTGAGTCTATCATGAAAATTTTAGGTTGAAAGTCCATTCTCACCTAATGTATCTATGAGCTATCCTTATGAGTTGTGTTGGATGGAGGGTAAGATAACTCCTTCATGCTTGTAAATTTAATTCAAGACTGAACACGTATTCGTGGGAAGTTATTCCTGGCACCGAGTGGATATTGAATATGAGATGGAAGCTCCCCCTCTAGAAAGGTCGGACTTCTAGAAAGTATCTCATGAGATGGAAGGTCCCCCGTTATGTAAGGACGGACTTCTAGAAGCAATCTCCTTATACCATAACTATGTGCCCCCGTAGGTTATTTAGCCATTAGATTCGTTTCCAAGCTAATACATTTTAGGTCTTCCTTAGGCAAGTAGGACACATCTTTTAGCTGTGGGGCATGACACTGGATTCCATGCAAGCTGACATGGTCTATGTCGGTTAAGGCTAATTCCCACAAGGTCAAGTCTAGGATGTACTATGGCTATTCAAGGAGTTCTACTTAGTATGGGTGGGGGTATGGGACTTCATCCACACATTGCACAAGTAGGCTTTGAGAGTAGTTATGATAGGTTCCTACTTATCAAGATGACTCATGTAATGAATGTGCTTGTGTCTAAATGGTAATTGCATTTGATGTTAAGGCTACTTTTAATGTTGCATGTTAACTTGGATTATTTCTATGAGTTAGCTTTCCTTGATGTGGTTGACTAAAAGTAAATGTTTCCTAGTCTATGAGAGATAGGCTAATGATAAGATTAAAAGTGGGTAAACATGAATGAGTATCTAAAGTGACTTGCTTAGTGTAGATGGGATTATGGAGTCTTACCTATGCATTGCACAAGCTTGCCTTGAGGTGGCTCATGAAGTGTTGATCACATGTCATGTTAACATTAGAGTGTATTGATTATGTATATGTTTCTAATGATACTTCTTATGTTCACTAGTAGTGATTGATGTTTACTATGCTATAGCCTAAGTCTTATCATGATGTCATTTATGCTTATGACTTGTGTTTTCACACTACATTCTAAATGATGATTTAAATTAGCAAGTGCATGTATTCAAGTAAATTTTCCCTTTTTGAATGTTTTCAAAAGTTTTTATGCATGGCCATCATACTTAGTACATATTTGTGCTAACCCATATTTTTTCTACATTTATACAAAGTGTAGGGTTTGGAGACTTGTTGTTCTATTCTTGGAAGATGGGTTTCTAAGGAGCATGGAGTTGAAGATTTGGTGAGTCCTCATAGTTTCGAGGACAAACCAACTATTTCCTTTATGTCTTTTATTTTATGTTTAGAGCTTTTGTATGGGCTATGCCCCAAAGTGTTATTCAAAGTGTTGTAGATGGTTTGAGACATAGTGTCATAGACTCCCTCTTATTTTTATAAAAGATTTCGATTGTAAAAGAAAAGTTGTAAATTTCCGCAAAATATCCTATGTTCTTATGTTATGATATGCTAAGAGGCTTGTATAAGGCTCTTCAGTGTTTTGTACGTTGTGTTACGTCTAAGGGGTACTCTCGATTCGTAACAAGTGCAAAGAAATTGCAACTTTACTTGTTGTGAATGAAAAAATAATGAAGGATGATGGTAAAGAGAGGGCAGATCCAAAATTTTATAGAAGTCTTATTGGAAGTCTTTTGTATCTAACAGCATCTAGGCTAGACATAATGTCCGCTGTCAGTTTGTTATCTCGATATATGCAAAGTTCTAGCACTAATCATTTTGGAGCCACTAAATTGGTGTTAAGGTACATTAGATGGACAATTAATTATGGAACCTCGTATAGAAATGTGGAGATTCGAGCTCTTATTGTCTATTCAGATAATGATTGGGGTGGATGTTTGGATGATTACAAAAGCACTTCTGATTACTATTTTTCGTTTGGTCCAGCCATTTTTCCTTAGAGCACAAAGAAGCAAGATATTATAGCACAATCTTCAGCAGAGGCCGAGTATGTGGCTACTGCATCTGCTACAAATCAAGCAGCTTGGTTAAGAAAGATCTTGTTGGAATTGAATTTGTTGCCAAAAGAACCAACAGTGATCTATGTGGACAATAAATCAGCCATTGCGATGGCTGAAAATATGGGGCAGCATGGAAGAACGAATCATATTAACATAAGGTTTCATGCTTTAAGATATTCTGAGAAGAATGGTGAAGTTAAGTTGGTGCATTACATCAGTGAAGATCAACATGCATATATTCTGACCAAGTCTGTTTCCACTAAGAAGTTTGAGTTTCAAAGGTTTTTGCAAGGAGTTTCAACGAAAAATCTTAAGGAGGAGTGTTAGAAAATTAAGATTTGTCTTAGAAATTCCTAGATTGGAGATATTTTGTATTAGATATGTTAGAAGGGTGAACTCCTTCAAACGTTGCTCCAGTCGCCTGAAGCCTTGGCAGACTATTTCTTGGTGTTTAGTAAGGGCTTTATGAAAAGGCGTAACTGCTCTTGTCGGAAGGGCAGGGCTACTATACTATATGGTAAAGATCTCCCACACACCTGGACCAGGCTAAAAGCGATGAGTATTCTCTTTTTAGGGTTAGACCATGTAGAACCAAAACAATAGATTGATTGACTGTGGTCAGGAAGATTTGTCTAGAAACTCCTAGGTTGGAGATATTTTGTAGTAGATATGTTAGAAAATTAATTTTTGTCTAGAAACTCCTAGATAGTAGATATTTTGTAGTAAGATATGTAGTCTTGATTTAAAATGAATGGTGGTTAGTGAGCCACATATGTACATAGTTTGGTGTGAGATATTTTGCTTATTATGTGGTTGTAATTATCACACTTTATCTATAAATAGACCGTATGTAATGAAACATCTAGTGAAAAAAATTGAACTCAAGAAAACTTAAGCCTTCTTCTTCACTTTCAATTTTCTGTAGCAATTTACAGCTGCGACTTCCTACTATTTACACCTTGTAGACCTGAAGTTCTTCTTCCTTTTCGTTGTAACAATACGGGTATGATGACCAAATTATAGGCCAATACAAAGATGGTGAATGGATAAAAGAGACATGTACAATAACAATAGAAGTTGTACATACTTTCCTCTTGTTAATCATGAAGGTAGAAAAAGTTTCTAAAGGAGCGGAGAAATGTTGGAAAAGGTGTTAAAGAAAAATAAAACATCTGATGAAAGGTATAGGGAAATACAATTTGACATATCACGTATGAATTTGTCACGCCCCAAACTCGAGGGGCGCAACTGGCTCCTAATGCCGAAACTCAGGCCCGAGCTAACCCTGCTGAACCATTTGCTACTAGCGCATGGCAGCCACACACAATCAAGAAAACAAACAAGTATAGATCGGCTTAAAACTAAGCCCTTGGCCGGCAAGGCCCTTGTCAACTGATCTATAAAAGAAATAGCTACTCCCAGGAGATAATATAAATAAATAGTCAACTAGCACAGAAGTCCTGATTGGGCCGTCGAGGCCACCATGATATCTATACCAAAACTAAAAGCAGGTATATATTAATACAATACATCAAATAGCTCACAAGCTTCAGCAAACCAACAACATAGGCCAATATGGCCATAACGTAGCTATACACCCCATACACTAGTCTGCAAGCCTCTAAGAGTAGTAAAGTTTAGCGGGACAGGGCCCCAGCCTACCCATAAAGATATATACAACAAATGGTAACAAATCTCCCAACTCTGGCCGCTCCGGAGGAAATAGGCTAGCTAACCGGATAAAAGTCAATCCTGTTACTGAGGAGGTCTACTCGGTCGTCTATCAGGACCTGCATGCATAAATGCAGCGCTCCCAGGCAATGGGGCATCAGTACAAAATAATGTACAGAGTATGGAAGGCAATAGACTATGAGGAGGTATCCTGATATACTGGAATAATCTGATAAATAAATCAAGGATAAGATAAGTGTTCTGACCTGCTCCTAAATATAAACTTATCTAAAATAATAAAACAACAACCTAACCAAGCCCCCATAAGTTCGGCAGGTACAAATAGCACACAAGACCACCTACTCAGGCCCCCATAAGCCTATAAAGTGCCAATCAGCCTATATACCCGTATCGGTAGTCCCCTAGCCCAATAGGCAGTCACATAGGCCTCTTAGGCATTAATATAGCCCCGTAGGCATCACATAGCTCTCTTAGGCATCAACATAGCTTATAGACAACGCATAGCCCTCTTAGGCAACCACATGGCCCTATAGGTAGCACATAGCCTTCTTAGGCATCAATATAGCCCTGTAGGAAACACATAGCCCTTCTAGGCTTCAATATAGCCCCGTGGGCATAACATAGCCCTTCTAGGCATAGATCACATTCGTGCAGCTAACCACAATAGCCACAAGGGCAACAATAACAATCCTATTGCCAAAAGCGAGCAATTTAGTTATAAGCAACCTATACAAATAGCCTCTAAGTCATGTCCAACATAGGGACGCTACTAACCGAATAAGAATCCCGACAAGGGAGGATTATATCAACTCGAGCAGTCAACAATTAACAATAATGGCTACAAGTGTAACAAGGATAACAACCCAATTACATAGCTCCTAAGCTTTAAGGAAACATGTCGTAAGTAGGGAATAGCCTTGACATACCTTTCCAATGAACGCTCGAAAGACCGTAGTTCCTTCACAAAAGTTGTTCCTTATGTCCTAAGCTTCACAATCACTATATATACACAACTGAAATGCACCTATAAACAGTTCATAATTAATCTTAAATCGGCAGATTTGCCATATTGCCCCAACTTGTCGAACAGTCCGTAGAAATTCATAAAAACAACCATAAAAGGGTCCCGAGATGATTACCTTAGTTAACCAAGTGTAAACCTTGAAGAAACACTAATAACTACAAATTTATATCTTCAAAAACTAGCTCTATACGCAGCTAATAGAAGGGAAAAATGATTGCCACGTGTAGAGTTCGCGTTACTAGGCACGGGGGCAACATTTAATGGTAGAAAACATCAAAAACCAACCTTCATCATGCAAGAACTCCATAGGAACCATCTCTTAAGCTTTCTTTCTGGTTTGGAAGTGAAACGAAATGTTTTCATGGCTTAAAACATTGAGTGAGCCGACATACCACATTTTTTACCCAACCCGGATCCGACCCGGATTCTGCCCCAGCAGTCCGTAGTAAAACCCTCATAACTTTTTATTCCGATGTCGATTGGATACGGAGTTTTGTGCGTTGCAAACTAGAATCGTTGGCTTTCGATTTAATGGGTGATAGGACTTCTAACTCCTTATATATTGGGAGAAAACATCCAAGAAATTTTACCCAAATTTTAGAGAAATCTTTAAAAAGGAACTTATGATAACTTTCGCCGACTTTTATTTTGCCACTTACCTAACTTCAAAACTTTAGATACAACCCTTGAACACTTAAAATATGACATACCACATCATTCTTAATTTATTACTCACCCTCCTTGTCTTTCCACGAAGATACGAGTTAATTTAGACGTTTTGAAAAGTCAGGGTGTTACATCTTTCCCCCCTTAGGAACATTCGTCCTCGAATGAAAAAAATCTGAGTCACGCGGTTAGGGTATAAAACAAGTGAGGATATTTGGACCTCATGCCATCCTCAGCTTCCCAGGTCACCTCTTCTCTATTCTTGTTTCTCCACAATACTTTAACCGAAGCCACCTCTTTGGTCCTCAATTTATGGACCTGCCGATCTAATATGGCAACTGGAGTTTCCTCGTAGGACAACTCCTCTGTGATCTGAACAGCCTCAACTGGGACAACCCGAGAAGGGTCTCCTACGCACTTCCGTAGCATAGATACATGGAAAACTGGATGAACAGATTCTAACTTCGAAGGAAATTCGAACTCATAAGCCACTCGTCCTACCCTTTGAAGGATTCGGTATGGCCCAATGAATCTTGGACTAAGCTTGCCTTTTTTGCCAAATCTCATAACCCCCTTCATAGGCGAGAGTTTTAAGAATACCCAGTCATCGAGGCAAAACTCTAAGTCCCTTTGTCGCACATCTGAGTATGACTTCTGTCGGCTTTGAGCTGTTAGCAACCTCTCCCGTATGATCTTGACCTACTCCACTGTCTGTTGTACTAAGTCGGGTCCAATCAACCCTAACTCACCTACCTCGAACCATCCAATGGGGGATCTACATTTTCGCCCATATAAAGCCTCATAAGGTGCCATCCCAATGCTGGAATGATAACTATTATTGTATGTGAACTCAGTAAGAGGCAAGTGTTCATCCTAACTTCCCTTGATATCTAGCACGCACGCCCGTAACATATCCTCGAGCGTCAAAATTGTGCGCTCAGCCTGACCATCTATTTGAGGGTGAAAGGTTGTACTAATATTAACATATGTCCCCAGTCCTTTCTGGAAGGACTTCCAGAAGATGGCAGTGAATTCTACTCCTCTATCAGAGATAATAGATACTGGGACACCGTGTAGCCTAACAATATCCCAAATATAGAGCCCTGCATAGTCTTCGGCCGTAAAAGTTGCCCTGACTTGTAAGAAGTGGGCTGATTTTGTTATCTATCAACAATTACCCAAATAGAGTCAAACTTGCGACGCGATCGAGATTACCCTGTAATAAAATCCATATTAATTTCTTCCACTTCCACAAAGGAATGGCTATCCTGAACTAGCTCAATGGGCTTTTGGTGCTCAACCTTCACCTGTTGACAGTTAGGACACTATGCCACAAATTCAGCAATGTCCTTCTTCATCCCGTGCCACCAATAGATCTCCTTAATATCATGGTACATCTTCGTCGAACCAGGGTGAATAGAATAACGGAAATGATGTGGCTCTTTCATAATCTGATGAGGAAGCCCTGCAACATTCGGAACACACAATTGACCACTATATCTAAGGACTCCATCTCCTGCTATATCAAATGCTAAAGTTTGTTGATTCTGAGCCTTGGCTTTGAGCTGCTCTAAGCTAGGATCCTCTTGTTGACGTGAATTTACTTCTACAACTAGAGATGATATGACTGTGTCTTGAATTGTTACCCTACTATCTTCTGCCTCTAACAATCTGACTCCCAAGCTAGATAACTGATGAAGCTCTCACGCTAGCTCACACTTCTCAACAGCTAAATATGATAAACTACCCATAGATCTTTGACTGAAGGCATCAACTGCCACATTCTCCTTTCCTGGATGATATAAAATATCCACGTCGTAGTCTTTCAGTAACTCAAGCCATCGACGTTGTCAAAGATTTAACTCCTTCTGTCTAAAGATATATTGAAGGCTTTTAAGATTTGTGAAGATGTCAACATGAACGTCATACAAATAGTGTCTCCAGATCTTTAATGCATGCACAACTGCAGCAAACTCTAAATCGTGGGTCGGATAGTTCTTTTCATGCTTTCTCAACTCCCTTGAAACATATACGATAACCTTACCATGTTCCATTAGAACACATCCCAACCCAATACCAGAAGCATCATAATACACCACATAGCATTCCGAACCCTCTAGCAATGCAAGGATTGGTGTTGATGTCAACATGTCCTTCAGCTCCTAGAAACTATGCTCACAAGCCTTAGTCTACTCGAACTTAGCTGCTTTTTGAGTCAGCTTTGTTAATGGGGATGAAATTGAAGAAAACCCCTCTACAAACATTCTGTAGTACCCAGCTAACCCTAAGATACTACGAACCTCAGTCGGAGTCATGGGTCTGGGCCAAGTCTTTACGGTCTCAAACTTTTGTGTATCAACCGCAATGCCTACATCTGATACAATATGGCCTAAGAAAGCTACAGAGTCCAACCAGAACTCACACTTAGAAAACTTTGCATATAGTTCTTGGTCTCGAAGAACCTGAAGGACTGCTCGCAGATGATTTGCATGCTCAGCTTTTGAACGTGAATACACCAAAATATCATCAATAAATACAATCACAAACAAGTCTAGATACGGCCTGAATATACTATTCATCAGGTCTATGAACATTGCTGGGGCATTAGTTAATCCAAAAGACATTACCAAGAACTCAAAGTGTCCATATCTGGTTCTAAAAGTTGTCTTTGGAATGTCTTTCTCCCGAACTCGTATCTGGTGGTACCCTGATCTTAAATCAATCTTTGAGAAACACTAAGCACCTTGTAACTAATCAAACAAGTCATCTATCCTCGGATGGGGATACTTATTCTTTATAGTTGCCTTATTCAGCTGTCGGTAATCGATACATATTCTTAGTGAGCCATCTTTCTTCCTTACGAATAACACTGGCGCACCCCATGTTGAAGCACTAGGCCTAATAAAGCCTTTATCCAGCAAGTCTTTCAGCTAATCCTTCAACTCCTTTAGCTCAACAAGAGCCATTCTATAAGGAGGGATAGATATGGGTTGTGTACTTGGTAGTATATCGATAGCAAAATCAATTTCCCGTTCTGGAGGGATACCAAGGAGCTCGTCTGGAAATACATCTAGAAACTCATTAACTACCAGAATAGACCGAAGAGTTGGTGGTTCTACATCTATATCATGAACGTGAATAAGATGATAAATATAACCCTTAGTAATTATCCTCATCGCCTTAAGATAGGAAATAAACCTACCTTTTTTGGCGTCATTGTATCGACTTTCCATTCCCGAACTGCCTCTCCTGGAAAGTGAAATCTAACAATCTTTGTCCGGCACTCAACATTAGTATAAAAAGACGCTAACCAATCCATACCCATAATGACGTCGAAATCCACTATCTCTAACTCTACGAGATCTACAGAGGTCTGACGATCGATAATTTCTACCGTGTAACGTCAATAGACTCTCCTAGCAACAATAGACTCACCAATTGGTGTAGATACAATAAAGGGTCGATCTAATGACTCTTCTACTATACATAACTTCCCCGGAATAAATGGAGTAACATAAGACAGAGTAGATGCAGGATCTATCAAAGCATAAACACAATGGGAGCAAACAATCAATGTACCTATCACAACATCTGGTGATGACTCTGAGTCTTGTCGGCCGGTTAATGAATATGTACGGTTCTGTTCACTACCAGAACTAGATGCTCCCTCTCTGCCTCCGCCTCTACCTCTACGTGCTAAAGTCTGGGTTCCACGCCCTGCAGAATGTGCTGATATGGAGGAACCTATTGCTGACCTGGTCGACTGACCTATACCACCCTGACCTATGGTAGGGCATTTTCTCCACCCATGCCCCTCTTGTCTACAAGAATAAAAACCTGTGGAACCCTGTCTGCACCTCCCAAAATGCATCCTGCCACAAGTAGCGCAACGCGGCGGGGCTGTCCTAGCCTGGCCTGAACCCCTCTGTTATTGAGAGCCTGATGCTCGTGAACCCTCACCTGGGGCTCACTGTTCCTGACGATTAAATCTACTACCCTGGAACTGTTGTGTTGGAGGTCTAGGTGGCCTAATAGAATATCAGGGTCCGAGACCACCCTGAGAATCTCCTTGTGAGCCAGTGGGCCTAGCCCTCTTCTGTCTCTCTCTTTCGACCCTCTCACTCATATACTGTAGATGTCGGCAATCCTCTATGCCTTGTGCAAAGGCCTGACTTCTCGAGATATCCATATTATCATTTAGTGCAGCGGTAGAACAAGTGTCGATATAGTCTGAGTCGAGCCCTCCCACAAATCTACGCACCTTATCATGAATCGTATCAACAAATGCTGGTGCATATCTAGCTAATGAATCAAATCTCAACCCGTACTCTTAGACACCTATGCTGCCCTGTCGGAGGTTCAGAAACTGGTCCACCCGGCCATCCCTAAACTCTCAAGGCAAATAGTGATCTATGAAATCTTCTGTAAAGCTATCCCAAGTGGGTAGGGATGCATCTTTTCCCCTAGATCTCTCTAAACTCTCGTACCACAATACTGCAACATCGTGCAATTGAAATGCTGCTAACTCAACTAACTCAGTCGCTGAGGCATGTATGACTCTAAAGATCCTATGAAGCTGATCAATAAAGTATTGAGGGTCTTCTCTGCGATCTGTCCCTATAAACTGTGGAGGACTCAAGGAAAGAAATTCATAAACTCTCAAACTTCTGGGCCCTTCATAAGGTCCGGCAACAACTGGCGCAACTGGTTAGCACTGTGCAGCTACTAACTGTGCTAACATACATACTGCACTCTTGAAATCCTGATTAGATGGAATAGGAGGAACTAGAGGTGGTACTGCTTGTGGAGCCGGAAGTCCTGTAGCCCACGGAGGCTCATGAAGCGGTGGAGAAGCTATAGAGGGCTGAGAAGATGTCTCCCCATGGGTCTCACAATGGGCTACCTCCACTTGTGGTACCTTGCCAGTACCCTTGCCTGCAGCTGTGTCTAGCCCCTAGCTAGTTGTGGTCTGTCTAGTGTCAGTCATCTATATCTGCATACAAGTATCAATTATAATCCAGAAACCTCAACCTTTAAGACACCGCTCTATACCACTAGGTGAGCAAAAGAAGGATAGTCATTCTAACATGCCCGGTAGCTTCTTGCTTATTGGGAGGGGTACACAACACATTTATAAACAAGACTATACTAGACATGGCTTGCAGACTCCCTAGGATAGACGTTGCTCTGATACCAAGTTTGTCACGCCCCAAACTCGAGGGGCGCAACTGGCTCCTAATGCCATAACTCAGGCCTGAGCCGACCCTGTTGAGCCATTTGCTACTATATGTTATATCTAGAATATATCATAAATAATATTGAAGAAATATTCAGATTAAAACAACTATCAGAAGAATATTACAATAAATATTATTACATTTTACCATGAATTTCGCACTACCAAAAAATAACATTAAAGAGATATTAGGCCCGTTCGGGGGTCATGACTAACGTCACTAAACGTGTTTGGTAAATTGCCAATTGGATCTCAAGCTCGCCGAACACGCTTGAAGGAATACCAAACCTGAAGGCTAATTTGTTAGACCCGATGGAGATTTCATAGTCCTCTTTGGTGAATCGCCTTTTCGAGCTCTGATCACTGAAATTGATAGTACACACTTCCACATGTTCAAGATTAGAAGGTAGACAAGAATGAGTAGCACTTCACCTTCACTATATTGCCATTTAGGTCTTGGCATCACCTAATGTTTCACTTTTCAACCTTTCAACTTTTCCTCAACCTGCACTCACAACGCATGTTATTGAAAGGATTAAAAACAGAACCAAAGACTTGGATTGCCTCCTCAGAAGAACCTTATTTAACATTGTGGCACGACATCATTCTCAATTTCTCAACATTCATTCTTGGGATTTGAGATGGTGTCACTAGGTAACGTTCCCTTTTGTCTTGGATTAATATTAGTGGAGATTTGTCACAATTGGGTCTCCAGCTACTTGATAGACATTGATTAAGAAGTCACTATTTGGGATAAAGTGAAGAAGTCACTTTTCAATTCCTTCAACACTTTTTTGGACCCTTCAACCTTGTTAAGATCCTTGTAAGCATTTCCTTGGTTCGGCTTCCTTCTAGCCCAACTAGTTCTTTTGGTTGTGGACGATCATGAAGAGGCATACATCTATCTTTTTCTACATCCCTATCTCCAATTTCCACTTCACCAATATTTCCAACCACTATCTCTATCCTTGTTCCAGCCTTGCTTCCCACCTTGTCATTGATAATTAGTGTGAGAACCCTCCCCCCTCCCCCCATTTGGTTTCCCAAATATTGAACTTCCTCATTGTATAATGCCTCAAACTTGGGATCATCCGGGCACTACACACTGTTTGTTCCAACTACATTTACTGACCTAAGTCCACCTCCCATGATATGTTTAGACAACAAATTGAGTTGGGTCATCATTTTGGCCATGTTTACATCTTGTTCATTGTCCTTGTCGATTTTCTCTTTGCTCAAACTCAATTGTAGAGTAGACAATTGGTCTTCTCTAGTGTGCCATACTCGGTTAACTTTTGTCATGTCATCAAGCAACAAAGCAGCCACATCATATGGTTGTCTCACTAATCTACCTTGGACTAAATGATCAGGCATTCATTTTTTCATTTATTGACTGAATCAAGGTTGCAACAGAAGTATTACAGCAGCTAATTGTCTAGAACGCCATGCGTCGGACATTGAAAAAGTAGTTTATTGAACCTCAGCCACGTCTCATGTAGAGGTTCACCTCTAATATGTTTGAAAGTTTGGATCTGGGTTTAAAATTTAACCATATTTGAGGGTGGAAAGAATCCCTCCAAGAAAGCATCATTCAACTCCTTCCACAAAGTGATACAATCATTTGACAATTATGTCGACCATCTTGTAGCTTTACTCATTAAAGAGAACGGGAATAACCTCAACCTTAGGGACTCTTAAGATATATTCTTGAAAATAAAAGGTCCACATACCTCTATGAAATTCCTAAGGTGTTCATGGGATCTTCATGAGATAGGCCCCAAAAATTTCCTTTAATTTGGAAGA
Organism: Solanum acaule; assembly: GCA_036250505.1. NCBI lineage: Eukaryota > Viridiplantae > Streptophyta > Magnoliopsida > Solanales > Solanaceae > Solanum > Solanum acaule. The sequence continues at coordinate 20,230 of JAJOOR010021258.1, read as the reverse complement.
ATTTTAGCATTGTTCCAGTTATGTGAAACACAGTCCTCTAGGTTGTAGGAGGTATCCGGATGGCTCCCGTGGTTTGAAAAATATCCATATGCATATCATTCAAATCACCCATGTTGTCGCTTTGACCATAGTGACTATAATTGTCACGACAATGGTCACTCCTTGTATAAGACCTTCAAACTAGCCAACAATAACACAAAACAACAATCTACTACAACTAAACAAAATTAAAATCTAATTTCTCAATTATAATTCTCAACCACCATTCCCCGATAGTGGCACCATTTTTTATAATGCTCAAATATCCTCCTTTAAAAAAATTAAAAGAGAAAGCGGTTGTAGTCAATAAAAACCCAACAAATAGTTGGGGTCGAATCCCACTGGAATGGTATATTGTAGAGAATTCCTATCAAAAAATTTGGATTGTAAGATTGCTCATTTGTAATAGTAAGAACAAATATGGGTGGATGATTCCACAAGTTTAATAAAAGCTTTTACTATCAATTGTCACAGTTAAACTAAATTTTCAGAGAATTTAAGAGTTAACAGGCAATCTAGGGGTGCGGGGATTGAAAATCAATGTCACATAGGGGTAATTGTGCTGCTCTATGGTGATGAACATTCATGAATAGGCTAAGTCATCTTTAATGACGCTAATCATTTTTTTATATCAAACCATATACGCATAGAATCTCCTTTCAGTCTCATCTAAATGTCAAACTCAACAACCCAATACCTTACTCGATTCTCTCTTTCATGAACAGGGCAAATAGATCTGACCCATAACCTTTATTTTCAAGCAAGTTACAGACATCAAACTTAAATGGATAGTATTGGACTAATTAGTCATTCAAATCAATCTCTTTTAAGCATAGACCAGAGGTCGTAAGTAGGAATTAAGTTTGCAACCTTAGCCCATATTTTAACCCCATGCTAATTAGCCCGGAATCATGTATGAATAGTAGCAAAATAGAGCATAACACAATACCCACTACATTAAATCAACACCTAACCCCATAATTGCACCCCCTAGATCTTGGGATTTTAGCCACCCATCACAAAAGGAAAGAAAATATAAATTCCATGACCTTAGATTTGATAGGTCATGGGACTCGTAACTTTTTATATATTGAGAGAAAACATCCAAGATATTTGACCCAACATTAAGAAAATTTTATTAGAGAAACCTCAATAACTTTTGTAGGCCTTTGTTTCGCTAATTTTCTTGACTTTAAAACTTAACATACAACCATTTTGCTATTATAATACCTCCTAATACATTATATTTAGTATGTTAGATACTCATAGTGTTATTCCCAAGGTATGGGTTAATTTAAACCCTTCAAACGGGCAAAGTGCTACCCGAGTCATTTCTTTAATATCAAACCTTTATTTGAGGGGTTCCTTTGACCTAAATTTTAATTTTAGTTTCTTGACAATGCCACCCATTTGAAATCTTATTCTCCAATGTGTTATACCAAGTCATATACACCTCTTATAACCATGCAACACTATGCAACATATATTATAAAAGAATAGAAAAGGTATGGGATTTCACGTCCCCCCCCCCCCCTTTTAAGAACATTCACCCATGAATGGATTCCTTGGTTAATTTTTTTTTTCTCACAACACTTAATTTGCGAGTCTATATTTGTTACAGTCGCAAACCTAAAGTCTAATTTTTAAAATTCCAACTACTAAGCTTCGTATAGCAATATGGTAAGAACACATATAAATTTCACTTTCAAGTTACTTAGAATTTTAAAAAAAGTTGTTGTGAAAAAATAATTGTCAATTATCGGAATGTGACTCACCTTAAGACATAAACACCTGGGGGTACTCCTTCCTCATTTATTCCTCTTCTTCCCAAGTCATCTCCTCGATGTTGTTATTTCTCTACAACAATTTTATAGAAGCTATTTCTTTAGTTCGAAGCTTTCTTACTTGCCGATCTAAAATAGCTATTGGTATCTATGAATTAGATAAATCTTGAGCAATGTGAATATATTCAATGGTCATAATATGTGAAGGATCTCCAATGCACTTCCGCAACATAGATACATGAAATACATGATGGACTACTTCCAATTCTGAAGGAAAATCAAGCTCGTATGCCACCATACCGATCTTCTAAATAATCTTATATGGTCAAACATACCTAGTACTAAGTTTTCCTTTCTCTCTGAATCGCATGACGCCCTCCATAGGCAATACTTTCAGGAAAACCTAATCTTCTACATCAAACTATATGTTCCATTGTCAAACATCTACATAATACTTCTACAGACTTTGTGTTGTATGAACCCAATCTATAAGAAGCTTAACCTTTTCCATCACTTTTTGGACTAGATTGGGACCTCGCAACTCTGCTTTCCCACCTCAAACCAACCAATCGGTGACCTACACTTCTGCCCATATAGTGCTTCGTAAGGGCCATTTTAATACTATCTTGAACATTGTTATTATAAGCAAACTCCATAAGAGGTAGATGTTCATCCTAGATTCCTTTAGAATCCATCAAATATGCACATAAGATATTATCAATATTCGAAATAGTACGTTTTGCATGTCCATCAGTTTTTGGATGAAAAGCAGTGCTAAGATTTACCTGAGTTCCTAGACCCTTCTGAAATGATCTCCAAAAATGTTCTGTAAACTAAGCTCCTCAATCCGATTTAATATATAATGGAATGTCGTGAAGAAGAAAAATCTCATGAATGTAAAGTCTGCCATAATCTTCAGCTAAATATATCGTCCTAACTGGAAAGAAATGAGAAGATTTTGTAACGATAATTACCCAAATGAAATCATACCCCAGTGGAGTGCGAGGCAAACCAGCGATGAAGTTCATACTTATCATGTCCCATTTCCATAATGAAAGAATTTAGGCTTTTAGGCATTTGATGTTCTACTATAACTTGTGACAGTTGGGATATTCAGCTACTATCTCCGCATTATCTCTTTTCATGGCATTCCACCAATAGATTTGTTGAAGGTCCTAATACATCTTCGTCACTCCAGGGTGAGCTGCATGCTTAGAATAATTGGCCTCTTAAAGAATCTTGTACGAAGCTCTCCAACTATCAGTACACATAAGCGACCCAGGTTTCTAAGGACTCCATCTCCAATTAGCTCAAATAAAGGTTTTTGGTGTTGTGGAATTATTTCCCTCAGTTTTCTAAGCTCAAGATATTCATGTTGCTACTTTTTAACTTTAGCAACAAAGGAAGATTTTTCCATATTCAGAACAACAAAACCTCTGCCCCCCATACATCTACTAAGTGCACCTGCAAATTAGCTAGTTCGAATAGGTCTTTTGTAATTTAATCCTTATCAGCTTCAACGTGACTTAGACTACCCATGGACTTCCAGATGAGTGCATCAGCAACTATATTAGCTTTATTGAGATGATATAAAATGTCAACATAATAGTCCTTTAAAAGTACTAGTCATCTCCTTTATCGTTGGTTCAACTCCCTCTACTTAAATAAATATTGAAGGCTCTAGTGGTCGGTGAAAACATCAATATGAACCCCATATAGATAATGTCACCAAGTTTTTAGAGCAAATACACCTAAGGCCAACTCAAAATCGTGAGTAGGATAATTCTGCTTATAAAACTACAATTGTCTAGAGGCGTATCTGATAACCTTACCATGATGCATAAGAATAGCACCTACTCCAATTCTCGAGGCATCATAATAAACAACATACCCTTATTTCCATCGGGAAAAGTTAGGATAGGTATTGTGCTAAGATTTTTCTTTAGTTCCTTAAAGCTCTATTTTCATACCTCGTTCCATTGAAACTTAGTTCCCTTATGTGTCAATTTTGGCTGTGGTGCAAAGATAGAAGAGAATCCCTTCACAAACCTTCGGTAATACCCTGCCAAACCTAAAAAGTTACAAACCTCTGTTAGATTCAAAGGCCTCGGCCAAATCATCACTACTTCTATCTTTTGTCCATAAACCTTGATACCATTACTGGTAATAACATGACCAAGAAAAACTATTGAAGATAGCAAAAAATAAAATTTAGAGAATTTAGCATATAATCTGCAATCTTGGAGAGTTTGCAATATAGCTCGCATGTGGTTTGCATGCTCAGCTTCCGACTATGAATATATCATAATGTCATCAATGAACATAATCACAAATTCCTCCAATAATGGTTTAAAGACCCGATTCATAAAATGCATAAAGGATGCTGGGGAATTTGTAAGCCCAAAACACATGACAAGGAATTAAAAATAGGCATACCTCTTCCTAAATGTTGTTTTAAGATATCAACTTCCTTGACTCGCAGCTGATGGTAACCAGATCTCAAACTGATCTTGGAAAAGCATTTTGCACCATTTAACTAATCGAACAAATCATCAATCCGTGGAAGATGATATTATTCTAAATAGTGACTTTATTTAGTGGTTTATAGTCAATACACATTTGTAAGGAGCTATATTTCTTTAAAACAAAGAGCACTAGAGCACCCCATCGGGATGTACTTGGCCTGATAAAGCTTTATCGAGGCAAGTCCTTCATAGAGAGGAATAAATATAGGTTGCCTATTAGGAAACAAGTCTATAGCAAAATTAATTTCCCTTTCTGGGGAAATTCCAGGAAGATTTGAAGGGAATACCATCAGAAATTCATTCACAATAAGAATTGACTGAAGAGCTGTTGGCTCCTTATTAGTATCCTTCACATGAACCATGTGGTATATACAACCTTTAGCAATCAACTTTTGATCCCTAAGGTATGAAATAAACTTACCCTGGGGCGTGGATCCATCAACTTTCCACTCAAGGACATGCTCACCTGGAAAATAAAATATGACTATCTATGCACGACAATCAATATTAGCATAGCAAGATTCCAACCAATCCATCCCCATGATGACATCAAATTATCGCATAATCAACTCAACTAAATCAGCGAAGTTTGGACAATCATTATTTAACATTGTACAACCTCGATAGGCATGACTAGCTAAAATAGAGTCACCAATCGAGTAGACACCTCAACTGGTTATGGCAACAACTCAGATTTCATTTCAATCTTACTAGAAATAAATAGATTAATATATGAAAATATAGATCCAAGATCTATCAATAAATAAACAACTTGAGAAGATACCGTCAATATACCTGACAACATCGAGGGATGCCTCCAAATTTTATTGGCATGTGAGTGCATAAAAGCAGTTATAGCCACCACTAGAACCTGATGTGTCTCCTCCACCTCTCCCCTACCATGATCCTGAATAGATTGTGGTCCTGGTCGCGGGGCATGGACTGAGGGTGAAAAGGTTGTTGTGGATCCTGAGTGATGAGCTAGCTCACCTCTACTCAACCTCAGGCACCAACTAAAATAATGTCATGTTTGCCCATAATGATATCATGCACCTGAACCCTACCTATAGTGCCTAGTGTGTGGATTTTTGTATTGTGTACATAGAGTAGGATGTCTTATCTATATGAAACGCTTTTGTCGATGGCCCTCAGGCTGGCCTGAGATCTGACGCGGTCTTGACTGACTATAATGATCAAATTGTTGTCCTTGCATCTTTAGTGAGACACTACTTGGTGGGTGAGGTGGATATCAATGGAGTTGTGGCCTAAAATCACCTTGCCTCCTTATAAGACCCCATAGTACGGACCCTCTTACTCTGCTCCCTATCCCTGCGGGTATCACAAATCCATCGAGAAAGCATGTATACAAGAAATATCTCAATCATCCAATAGGGATGCTACCCTGCAATCTATGATCAGATGATCTGCCAAACCATCCACATAACGATGAACTATGGCTCTCATGGTACGGACAATATTTGTTTCATATCTCGCCTATGAATTAAACTTGTGTCTATATTCCCTCACACTCATGTTCCCTTTCTTCAGATTGATAAACTGGTCAAGAAATGACTCTTGAACCTCCTATGCAAAAAGGTGGGCTAGGAAGGCCTTACAGAACTCCTCCCACTCTGCTAGCAGAGCATTAGGTCCTATAGATCTCTCTGAGACCTCATACCAAAAGATAGCTACATACGTAGCCGAAAAGAAGCCAACTTCACATCCTGTTTGAAAGAGGCATGCATCACCCTCAATACTCTGTATATATGGTCTATAATGTTCTAGGATCCTCGGTAGATCTAGATCTTGTAAATAACTGAGGGGCCAAGTAAAGAAACTCTCGTACCTTCGAGCTTTCTGACTAGTCTCTCCGAGTATTTACTCTTGACTCTAGTTTCCGCTCATGAATAGAAACCATCCTTGTAAGCAACTAAGATGCCTCCCTCATCCCCTGTTCCCAAGTCTTTGGTGGAACAACAACATGTATTGGAGGTCATACGTCTGTAGCTTCCTCAGGTATCAATGGAACTTGTGAGTCTAGGGGTGTTGCATCTCCTCAGGCTTCAAAAGGTGTCGGGGAAGCTGGTGTTAAGGGTTCTTGAGATTCACTTTGTGCCTCCAAGAGAAATCTATCAATTTGTCTTGGTGGGGAACGACTAGTACCTTCCCGTATATCCATACCTATCTCTTGAAATCTCTTAAGATAGCTCTAACTCATATGCAGCTTGGCCAATTCGTCGGATAATCTTATATGGCCTTATATAGCACGGACTCAACTTTCCCTTTTTACCAAATCTCATTACCCCTTTCATTGGTGACACCTTCAAGAACACCCAATCTCCTATAGAAAATTCTTGTCCTCTCCTTCTAACATCCGTGTATGATTTATGTCACCTTTGAGCTATTTATAGCCGATGTTATATCACCTTGACTTTTTCGATAGCTTGATGAACAAGATTTGGCCCAAATAAGGTAGTTTCACATGTTTTGAACTAGCCGATTAGGGATCTACACTTTCTCCCATATAAAACTTAATAAGATTCCATATTGATACTAGAATGGTAGATATTGTTATAAGCATATTCAATAAGTGGTAGATGATCATCCCAGCTACCTTTGAAGTCTAATATACAAGCTCGCAATATATCCTCAGGTGTTTGAATTGTACGTTCTACCTGACCATCCATTTGAGGGTGAAAGGATGTACTTAAATTCACTTATGTTCCTAAACTTTTCAGAAATGACTTCCAAAATATTGCAGTGAATTGAGCTCTGCTATCAGATATTATAGAGATTGGAACTCGATGTAGTCAAACTATCTCTTTAATATACAATCGTGCATACTATTCAACTTTATAAGTAGTCTTCACCAGCAAGAAGTGCGCTGATCTAGAGAGTCTATCAACTATTACCCATATAGAATCAAACTTCCAAAATGAGCGAGGCAAACCAGTGACAAAATTCATGTTAATCATGACAAACTTTGAAATTGGAATTTCTATACGCTGCATATAACTTCCGGCATTTTGGTGCTCTACTTTTACTTGTAGATAGATTGGAAATTGAGCCATAAATTCCGTAATGTTCTTTTTCATGTCACCCCACCAATACATTTCTTTCAAGTCATGATACATTTTAGTTGACCCTAGATGGATAGAATATCTTGAATTATGTGCTTCCATCATAGTTCTCTTTCTTAGTTCATCTACATTAGTACACATAATCTGTTTTGATACTGAAGTATTCCCTTTTGCGTAAGATCAAATGCCTTGGTCATACCATGTTGTACATTCTCCTTAAGTTGTTATAGAATAGAATCAGTGTATTGCTTCTCTTTCACTTCCACTACTAATGAGGATTCTGCCGCATTTTGCACATAGCCCCTTCTTCTGGAGATTGAAGAAGGTGAACCCCCAAGCTGGCTAATTGGTATAGATCTTTAGTTATCTCTTGTCTTCTCGTGGATTTCCCATAATTGCTTGCAATCGTCTTACGACTTAAAGTATCAGCTACAACATTTGCTTTTCTGGGATGATATAAAATATCATGTCATAATCTGTTAATAACTCAAGCCACCTTTGTTGCCTCAGATTCAGGTCCTTTTGCTTAAATGTATATTGTAAAATCTTGTGATTAGTATATATGTCAACATGAAATCCATACAAGTAGTGGCGTCATATATTCAAAGTAAATACAACTGCTTCTAGATCTAGATCATGGGTTGGATAATTTTTTCTTATGTGTACGCAGCTGCCTTGAGGCATAAGATATTACTTTACTATGTTGCATCAATACACATCCTAAGCCCACTCCCGAAGTATAACAATACACTGCATACCCTTTCGTGTCTTCTGGAAGTACCAATACAGGTGTAGAAGTTAATTTATTCTTCATCTCTTGAAAGCTTCTTTCACATGCATCACTTCATTGAAACTTGGTTTCTTTGTATGTTATCTTTGGTAAGGATGCAGCAATGGAAGTGAATACTTTAACGAACATTCTGTAATAACGTGTCAATCCAAGAAAACTACGGATCTCCATAGACGTTGTAAGTCTTGGTCAGTTATTCACGACTTCTATCTTTTGAGCATCAACATTTGTTCCTTCATCAGATACAATATGACCTAAGAATGCCACATAGTTCAACCAAAACTTAAATTTAGAGAACTTTGCATATAACTTACGATCACAAAAAAATTGTAAACCCTGTCGCAAGTGATTAGCATGGTCCTCTTCCGATCTTGAAGAAGCCAAAATGTTATCCATGAATACTATCACGAACACATATAGAAATGGCTTCAATACCCTATTCATCAAATCCATAAAAGCCGCTGGTGCATTTGTTAGCCCAAGGACATAACTAAAAGATCAAAATGACCATACCATATTCGGAAAGTTTTCTTGGGTATATCTTGATCTTTGATCCTCACTTGGTGATAACCCAACCTCAAGTCGATCTTTGAAAAACACTTAGCACCTTGTAACTAATCAAACAAATCATCAATTCTAGGGAGGGAGTTTTTGTTCTTAATCGTTACCTTATTCAACTTCTAGCAGTCAATACACATTCTTAACGAGCCATCTTTCTTGCGTACAAATAAAACTGGTGCTCCCTATGGGGACATACTAGGCCTTATGAATCCTTTTTCTAACAAGTCTTTTAATCTCTCCTTCAACTCCCGTAATTCTGCCTAGGCCATTCTATATGGATGGATAGAGATAGGTTGAGTATCTGGAATCACATAAATACCAAACTCAACTTCTCGTTCTGGAGGCAAACTCGGAAGATTTTCAGTAAATTTATCAGGAAATTCATTTACCACTGGAATGGATTGAAGAGTTGGTGGTTCAACATCTATATTTTTCACTCTCACTAGATGACATATGTAAACCTTAGACATCATCTTCTTTGTTTTAAGATAAGAAATAAAATTACCTCTTGGCACCCCAATATTTCATTTCCATTCGAGGACTGCCTCTTTTGGAAAATGGAAATGCACTATCTTAGTTCGGAAACCTATCGTCACATAACAAGAAGCTAATAAATCCATACCCATTATGACATCAAAATCTACCATTTTTAGCTGAACAAGGTCAGCCAATGTATCATGATCACGGACAGTTATAATTCAATTGTGATAAAACATTCTAGCTATAATAGACTCGCCAATCGGCGTAGACACTTCAAATGGCTTCACCAATAATTTTGGTATTCTTTTAAAATTTCTAGAAATCAATGGAGTAACATATGATAATGTAGACCTTGGATCAATTAGTGCATATACTATAAGTGAAAAGATGGACAATGAACCTGTAACCACATCCAACAAAGCTTCCATTTTTTGTCGATCCTCCAGATCATATGTGTTATTCTGAACTCCACAAGAACTAAATGCTCCCCTAGCTCCTCTACCACGACCAGTAGTCATATGTAGTGCCCTACCTAAAGAAGGTCTTGATGAGGACGATGCAACAACTGAACTAGTAGGCTGTGCCACACCACTCATGCCCCTATGAGATCAATTTCTCATCATATGCCTCGGTGTACCACACCAAAACAAATATGTGTCCCAAACCTACATGCACTTAGATGATTTCTTCCACATTTCTTACAGGTCTTTCAAGGAGGCTTGGATTGGCTCGTACTTCCCTGCTCTTGATGACCCGTTATTTGTGAACCTTGGCTTTCACTTATTTGCCCAAGTCGATTTCCCTTAAACCCTTGAAATTGTGGTGTAGCACTAGATGTGGAGTAGAAAGATGATGGCCTAGGTGGTATGTTAAAGAACTGAGGCCTTAACTCACCTTGGGATGGCATAAACTGCGTCATGAATCTGCCCCTCTTAGGATTCCCTATTTCTGACTCTTGTGTCCTTCTTTTTTGCCTTTGATCCTCCAACTTTTGCGCAAAAGCTTGCATCCTTGCTATACCTTTATCTTTATTCAACGAAGTAATGGTTAATCTCTAACCAGATTTGAATCCAATTTATCCACATATCGATGAACTCTATCCTACATAGTAGCTACTACATAAGGAGCATACCTGGCCAAGGAATTAAATTTGATAATGTGCTCTTTCATACTCATATTCCCTTGGTAGAGATTTAAGAACTGATCCACATGGGCCTCTCAGATCTCTAATGGCAGATAATGGTCAAGGAATGCCTTTTTGAACTCCTTCCAAATAGTTGAAGGCGCATCTATCCCCCTAGATTACTTCCAAGATTCGTACCGCATCTATCCCCCTAGACTGCTTCCAAGATTCGTACCACAATATAACCACACCCTTTAATCTATATGTTGCTAGATCAAGTGCTTCTTTACCACTTACATACATAACATCCAAAGTATGTTGGATCTGATCTATAAAGTTTTGTGGATCTTCATTAGGATCTGAACCAGTGAACGATGGAGGGTCCAAATTAATAAAATCATGTATCTACGTGCCAGCTTCCCTATTAACACCACTAGTACTTGCAATTGTACCTTTTTGCCTTTGGCCTTGGCCAGCAACTATACGAGTCAATAATATGACTGCATTCCTTAAATCTTGTTCAGTAGCATCAATATGGGGTTCTTGATGTGAACTTTCCCTCCTTAGATCTTCTGGAGATGGAGGGGTCGGGGAAGTTAGTGATAGAGACTCATCTTGAGCCTCACTTTGATTAGCTTGTCTACGTGGTGGTTGACTAGTCCCTTCTTTAGCAGCCACATCTACTTGCCTACATGTACTTTTACTCCTTCTTGTAACCGGCATCTTTGCTATAATAAAATAATTTAGAAGTTAGATATAATCCACCTACAACACTGGCTTTATTGAACGATCTAAGAAATGAAAGAAAAGAGACAACTCCTACATGTCCCATAGCCTCCTGTTTATAAATGTGGTGCACAACACATCCATAAGCAAGACTCTACACAAACACAGCTTTGTAGACTCCATAGGATGACATGCTTTGATACATCTTTTGTCACACCTCAATTCCCATTAAGACGGATGAGCACCCGAAGCCCTAAAGGCCTGAGAGAATCAACATATAATATATGCTTACTATGCATATAACTATGACAATTTTAAAGTTGTGACAAGTTCATATAGGATGCAGCGATACAAACCAACATAAGTAGACCAAAAACTTATATACAAGACTTGGTCGTTGAGGCCATAACTTGTTAAGAGACAAAACGCAATTGAACTATATACATTAGTCTACAAAGCCTCTAAAAGATAGAAAACATTTGTTTAGGGTGAGACAAGGTCCCGACTTACCCTTAAGTATCATACAATAATAAAATAGGTGTCAAAGACTCAGTAAGCCCCGAATCAACTTGGAGCTTCACCAATAGCAGTTGAGTACATGTGCTCCTACTAATGAGGTCTACTAGCAGTTGAGTACATGTGCATGTACTGAATATGTAAGGAAGTAACACATGTAAAACAAGGGCTCAAATGAAATCAAGTATCAATATATAAGTGCATAGATCATAACAGAAAACCACTTTTGTTTACTCTTATGGGATCATGTATGTTACATTCTTTTCTTTACTAGCATGTGTGTTATAATCTTTATAAGTCATGTGATACAAATGACTATATGATCAATGGTAGAATAGGATGACCCATGCTAGGCATTTTAACCCTTGCGAATTTGTCCTCATAATTACACATATTGGGATAGGCCCATACTAGACTTTCGCCCCTTAGCTGCCACCCTTCTATGCCAATTGCGATCGACCCATGCATTTGCCCCTGGGCTGCCACCTATATTTATACAGATTGCTTCACTTAGTTTATTTAATCTTTGAGATAATTATTTTGGTGGTCATAATCATTTTTTAGATTTAGAACTACAGACCAGTAGTAGAAGACATGAGAATAATAACTTCAAGGCAGTAACAATAACGTAAGGAGCTCTATAACATCAATGTATTATTTATGAGCTTAAATGGCACAATTGACTATAGGGAGAATTAACAAAGCTTGCTTTTACAAATACCATTTCTATACTAGCACATACGAGAAGGATAATTACACAAATGAAGAGTAACAAGCATATAATGAAGTAATTTGGCACGCTAAGAAGAGGGGGAAATATTGGTATCCATATTGGAGATCGTACGCTGCCACTATGTTTCCTTTACTAGGAATAGAACTTAAGAACTTCACTTTGTTGTTATTAATCGCAAATATGAGATTTTATTCCAAGGAATATGGAATAGAATAGTCTTACATACCTTGCTATACAATTCAAAAAGTATGACTTAAGCTCCTTCTCTTCATATTACTAATCTATAACAAAATAAGTTGTAAGACTAGTATTAGTAGTTAATCAACCAATTTGAGCTACTTGATCTCACTAAATTAGTAACCAAGCAGTAAGCATGCAATTTATCTAGCAGACAATTTTTTCTTTCCTTCTATTTCCCTTTAATCACATCTATATACTGTACAGCCTTCATATCAGGTCCTCCCCAAAACTCCATGGGCTGCGGAAAACATATACATTAATATACAAATGTGTGGTAGGAAGCAAGTCCATGTAACACCCAATTAAGTGATGTATCCCCACACCCTGCAATATTTAAGTCATTTAATGTGTTCATAACTTCTCCAAACATCCAGCCACATCCCTTATCATAATATACATAAAATAGTCCCTAAACATAATAATGTAATAGAAGAAATATGAATCACGGTTTCTGATCACCAACACTTGAAGAGCTAACATTACTTTTAAAATGCTCATACAATCTCATAATTGAATTTAAATGGAGCTCCCCTTCATGGTTGTCCCAACATTCACTAACCACTAGAACATCCTCCCCAATATTACACCATGTAAAAGGAACAATTTCCAACTCACTAACACATACCAAATGTCCTAATTAACTCAAGCACAAGAGAGGGAGAAAATTGTAGTAGCTTACCTTCCTGGACAGAACTACCACTTGCTAAGACTTAGATATTTCAATGTAAAGGTTGTCCTCCTCAACTTGTCTTAACTTATACCCTCCAATAGCTTGAAATCCATTATATTCAAAAACCCTAATGGTATTTAATGGTTGCTATATAAAGCTAAGAGAGGGAAGAGATAAAGCTCTACAAACCAGATTTTTTTCAAAGTAAAAATAGTTGGAAAAAGTTGATATCAATCCCTCTTAAATGGACCTGCTTTGGCGGACCTTCTCACTCATTTTGGGTAATAATTTATCAAGTAGGTGATCCACCTACTTAGATATTTCACGTGGGCCTTTTTGGACTTAAGAATATTGGGATTTCGCGGTCCATTTTCCCCTTATTCTTCTACTCAACTTGGGCCAGTTTAATGCAAGTAGGTGGTAGTATACTTGGCCCAAAAATGTGGTCAAAAGAGTCTTAGTAGGCGATGCACCTACTTGGTCCTTTGGGCTGGTCAATAAGTCAAAGTAGGTGATGCACCTACTTGTCACCTACTAGCTTAGTTAAGTCAAACAAGCAGCTCACTTATTTTATTTTATTTTCTAAATCTTACTTATTTTTGCTTTAACTTATAACTTCACCTTAAACTTTAAACTCAAATACGATCTTACTATCTCGAGTTTAAATGGTTTCGTCGGAGTTGACTTGGAGTACACATGCTGAAGCGTGCAAGGCAAACAACACCTTCCAATCTATTTTAAACCAACACTACTCATCTAAGAAATATGGTCCCTCACTTATACCATAAGTCTATGTCAAGTATCATATAAATAAAAGTAGCATATGGAGAATACAAGGCGTTACATAATCATACATGCATCTTTCCACTTTATGAGGCAACAAGAAGTACTCTTATAGGAAAGCACTACCCCAAATTGCATTTCATAATTGATTGTCAAGTACCAATTAGATATATATTAAAATTCAAATTTAAATAATTAAAAATATATGAAAAATACTATAAATTATGATTTTTCTCATATTAATATGTATATAAAATACACATGTACTAAAATATCAAATAATATTCATGTAATTTAACTCCCAAAATTTAAACATCATAAATATTTTTAGAAGGAAAAAAAGAGCAATTTTGATCAATCATAATCATGCATGCATCTTCCCACTTTATGAGGCAACAAGAAGTACTCTTATAGGAAAGACATAATACATAAACATGACCCTTAACTTGGCATCAGCTGGCAACTATGATATTTAACTTTGGGTGTGCACAAGTAGGCACTTAAACTTGTATAAATTGAACAAATAGACAAATTCGTCCTACATGGCACCTTACATGAAAATTTTGTGTCCTACGTGGCGTCCTACATGTATTATGTCATTTAGGACACGTGTGTCTACTTATTCAATTTTATACAAGTTTAAGTGCATACTCAAAGTTGGAGGGCATAGTTGTCCATTGAACCCAAGTTAAGGGTCATGTTTATGTATTATGCCTATAGGAAAGCACTACCCCAAATTGCATTTCCTGATTGATTGGCAAGTACCAATTAGATAACTTTATATTAAATTTCAAATTTAAATAATTAAAAATATATGAAAATGCTATAAATTGTGATTTTTATCATATTAATATGTAAATAAAATACACGCGTACTAAAATATTAAATAATATTCATGTAATTTAACTCTCAAAATTTAAACATCATAAATATTTTTAGAAAGGAAAAAATTGAGCAATTTTGATCAATCATAATCATACATGCACCTTTCCACTTTATGAGACAATAAGAAGTATTCTTATAGGAAAGAACTACCCCAAATTGCACTTCCTAATTGATTGCCAAGTAAATTAAATAACTTTATATTAAAATTCAAATTTAAATAATTAAAATATATTTTTTAAATGCTATAAATTATGATTTTTCTCATATTAATATGTAAATAAAATACACACGTACTAAAATATTAAATAGTATTCATTTAATTTAACTCCATATATTTAAACATCATAAATATTTTTAGAAGAAAAAAAAGAGCAATTTTGATCATTCATAATCATAAATGCATCTTTCCACTTTATGAGGCAACAAGAAGTACTCTTGATTGTCAAGTACCAAATCATCGGTTAGGTGTTTTCTTCCCCACCACTTGTCCCGCGCACCTTTCCACGAAAACTGGACGCGTTATTTAAATTGGGCGAAATGGTCTGGTGAACCCTTATACTTGTATCAGTTTGTATTCTGAATCCTTCTACTTACCCTTTTGTCATCTGGACCCTTAAACTCAATAAAACACAATTTAACAAATCCCTCTGACCATTGACCAATCTTATGTGTCTTTAAGATGGTTGAGTTGGCGAAAGTGTATAACTTCACGCACCTTAAGGCGAGTGAATAACATTTTTAGGTTAAAAAAAATTTAAATTATAAAAGAAATATTTTTTTAAATAAACAATTAATTAAAAAGTCATTTCTTCTTCCTATCTCTTCTGTAAATGATGCATTCCCATGGCGGCGACTCCTAATTTTCTCTTCTTTTTCTCCACTTTTGAACCATTTTCTCCACCCTACTGTCACATTCATCACCACCAACACCAGAAACAATCACTATTGTCCCCTTTATTGCTTTTCTTCTTCACTTTCTCATTTTGTTCTCTCACCATTCTCATTTTTTCTCTTTACTCTAAGCCTAAGAAGAAGATAAATGACACCCATCAACACCTAATTAAAGTCGGACAAGACTTATCTGTACAACAGGAATCTTAGAATGATGAACAATCGGAGATTACACATCAATCTGACCCGACCCATTTCACCCATTCTATTCTTCTCGAGTTCTTACCTCCAATCCACCTAAATGGGTGAAACTGTTTGGTAATGAATTGGGTGATGATGACCCGAATAAGATTGAATCGGGTCATGATGCTGAAAGGGTTGAAGAGGATAAGGATAAAGAGAGGACGAAGAAAAAGAAATGGGCTAAGAAGAAGAGACCCGATTCAAATAGTGGAGAGGAAGGGAAGAGGGATTATGGGGTTGTGAAGGAGAAAGAGGAATTGGTGTGTTTATACCCTTTTACCAAGTCTTCTAGTTCTGATAGGTCAATTTGTTAATTGCTTGGTTGAAGCAAGGAATAAGCTACAACACAAGTCTGAGGTCATTCAACGAAGATTCACAATAACGAAGGCTGATAGGTCTTCCTTTGTTCGCCTACGGCAGCAGATATACAAGCTAGAATTAGAACAAAAGCGATTGGAAGAGGATGTTAGGTTGTTGTTTTTGTGGAGGTTGGAGGAGGAAAGAATAACAGTGATGGTGTGCAGTGGAAATGAAGACGGGTGAGGGAGAAAGTATATGTGATTTCGCCGGCAAAAATGGTGACGACGGCGGCGATGCCTTTCTTCGGCGATTTTGGTCGTGAAACAGTGAAAATAGGGAGAATTAGATGTATGGAAGTTCACTTTTAAAATGCCAAAAATAAATTAAAATGTTATTATTTTACATTTTATTAAATAATTTTGATTAATAATTTTTAAAAATAGTTATGAAATAATTATGACATGGCATTAATATATCTGACGTGGATATGACATGTCAATTATATAAAGGAGAGTGAGCTACACACATGGTTGGAGGGGCTTAAAAATCTCATTTTAATTGAGTCTAAGGGTTCAGGTGACAAATAGGTAAGTAGAAGGGTTCATAATACAAACTGATACAAGTACAAGGGTTCACCAGACCATTTCGCCTTTAAATTGTGAATATCCATAGCTATACTTGAAGGCAGTTCACGGTGGGAATAAAATTTGATTCAAATTGAAATAAATCCATTAAATAAATGAACAACTTTCACATATAGCAAACATAAAAATTATATTTGTATGTTATAGTTATAGTTTGCATAATTGCGCTCCATAGCAAATTTTATGTTTGCTATGTAGCTTTTGATTTGTATAATTCGCTAGATACATCCAATTTTATACAAACTGTTCAGTTTTGTATAAATTCATTTATACATTGTAATTTGTATAATAAGATATGTATTTGTATAATTATAAGTGTATAGGACAAAAATATATGTATTTGTATTTTTATATACACTTTTCTTTCGCTTTATACAAACACAAACGCATTTTATACATTTTATACCGAAATGTATAAAATGGCTAATTGAATACCGAAAATGTCTAATTGTATACCGAATCAGATGGCAAAAAAATGAGATGTTTGCTGCGAATTACAAATAAAATAAACTATGGCTATAGCATTTAATTTGAATTAATAATTTGATATTTCATACAATTTTCCCTTAAATAAATTGATTTTATATGAGTGAAAGATTTATTTTGATTTTAAATTTTTAAAAATCAATAATATTTGATTTTGTTTGGTTGACGTTGTTCAAAATATCAAATAAACAATCAAACAGAACCGATAAACTATATACATATGGTTTATCATTATACATTCATAATATATTATTTTTATAAACAGTTTTAAATATATTATATATTTTCATCAAAATTTACTTTAATTTAGTTATGAAAATAAAAACGTCGAAGATAAAAAAATATTTATCTTATTGGTTTCATGTATATGAGTGTCTTGGCAATTCTTGGTAGAACTAGGAATGTCATTGTCTCTTCTTTCTAGGCCAAAATGGTGAAATTTGAAACTTTATTTACAATAAATTCAGTGATCAAAAGTTCTATAATGTTACTCGTTCTAACTATTTTTTGTTTTGAATGAATCGTTGTATTTTTTCCTTTTGTTGAATGAATCGTCTTTTTAAAAATTGTGTATAGTTGTTAATCAAATAACTGAATTGTCGATGACAATCAAACCAATAAATATATATTATTATTTGAATTGATTTAATTTTGATAATTTAAAAACTGATCAAATCAATTTTATTTTATTTTTACTAATAATCGATTCAAATTGACCCGTGTAAACCTAAGTTATACCTAAATCTACTTGGCGGGTGTCTGGTAACATTATATAATAAAAGTTGAAAACAAGTATTTATATTTTAAAATATCTTTAAAAATTAAAATTGTTTGATCAGGTATATAAATTAGAGTTATCATTTATTTTTTGTGAGTAATGTGAAAGGAAAAAAATGAACTCTTTTATTGTTTTTTTAAATTTTTTGAAAATTCTGAAAAATTATCTTCTGGCTAAATTTTAGATTCTTATAATAAAACGTATTTTTTAAAGTATAACTCAAGAAAAAAAGGAAAAAAATTCAGTTGTTTCCTTTGGCTACTTATAACAAAAAGTTTTCCATTTTTTTCTTTTTATTTCTCTTACTTTTATATTAAAAAAAAAAAATTAAGAAAGTCATATAATAATAATAATAATCAAAGAAGTCGGAAATTAATTTATGTGTGAAAAAATCAAATAATCATTTTGAAAAATTAAAAATCAAAAGTTAATTTAAAAATTATTTTCTTTCAGTTTTATAATGGCAGGGGTATATGTGAGGCATTTTTGGAACAGTAAAGATATATGTGAGTCACTTTTATAACTATAAAAGTATTTATAAGCTATTTTATAGAAAAATATATATCAGCTCTAAATGATAAAATTGAAATTCAATATCTATAAGAATTTTCAATAAAGGTTCAGCTGAATGAGTTCATAAAATCTCCAGCCGAAAGTTAGGTCATAGGTGGCAGTTGTGGCCATTTTCCTCGAGCAATTAGTTTAGAAATTAATTTATATACACCAGTACACCACTAATTCAGTGAAAACTCTATTCTATAGCTTATCATTTCACTCTTTTGGTTTTAATATGTTTGTTTCTTTTAATTTGTTTAAAACAAGAATATTGTTTTGTATATTTAGTAACTCTTTACCCTTATGATATGTTTAAGATATAATATTTAAAAGGTATTTTTGATACATTACATACATCTTTAATTTAAGATCATAAGATTTAATATGGTGTACAAAATAAAGTCCTTCTCAACAATTTTAAGCGTAGAATTGTTGGGCATTTTTCGTCAAAGTTCAGATTTATATTCGTATTTGAACAAAATAAAATATGTAACACCAATATTCTTTCTTAGGCTACGTTTATTAAAAATCCCTCATAAAGTTTCCTCTACAAGATTATAGTCCAGTAGGGGTAAATATAAAATTAAACTATACTTTTTGTTCATGTAAATTCACTACAAAACGTATGATAACTCCTATGAAAATTTTTATGTGTTCATTATTGATCGTATTCTATGAGTCTTACGATTTTTACATGTAAGACATATAATACATGAATTATGATTTTCTTCAAAAAGGAAGATGGTAGGATTTTCTTTAAAAGATAAGTCTTTATGATGAACAGATATGGTACCACAAATGAACTATTATATATGAGATTCTGAGTTAAATATGATTGCGAGCTCATTTTTATCACATAAATAAAAGAGTAAGTAATATTGTTAACTAGAAGGCGCAAGTGTGCACCACTATAATATTGACATGAGAAATACTCCCTTCATCTCAATTTATGTGACACTTTTCAAATTTTGATATTCAAATAAGTCTATCTTTGACCGTAACTTTACATATATATCTTTTAAATATTTTGAATTGTTAGTTATTGTGACTTGTAGTACTTTTTACGTAGTTTATAAATATATAAATTTCATTTCAAAATATTTGAAGATTCTATGCATAAATTTCCGATCAAACTTAAATTATTTGACTCTCGAAAAACAAAAATGTCACGTGAGACAGAGGGAGTAATAAAAATAACATAGAATAATAATGATGATATTTATAAGTAGAAGATTAAGCAAACAAAATGCTTTAAGAAAATATACTTTTAATTTGATGAAAAATAAAATCAACGTTATTTTCTCACTCATATCACCCTACTCATATGTACAACCTCAATTAAACTAGTTTTTTTTTTTAAAAAAGAAAACTATTAACAATAGCTAAATTATGTGATAT